>VUQG01001940.1:1952-13200 GCA_015106755.1 Etia nguti | reverse complement strand
CTTTCTCTATCATGTTTCAGGTTCCTATGTTCTGTCTCCCCAGTCGCTGTTAGGTTTACATGTCTAGAGTTCAGTCAGTGTGTTTCCTGTTTTACTTTGAAGGTCCGTGTCTCGTGTCAGTGTTTCTAGTTTTGCTTCCCCTGTCTCGTCCTGCCTAATCACTCCCAGCTGTGCTCTCCTCCTGTGGCTCTTTCCCCTCGTTATCCCTCAGCATATTTAAGCCCCGTGTTTCTCTTTGTCAGTGTCGCGATCTCCCTCAGATATGTCTGTGTGTTCTGCCTGCTTAGTGTATTTTGTGTCCTCAAGTTTAGTTAAGTTCTCCTAGTTTCCAGCAATAAAGCTGCCATCTCGGAATTTTAAGTTTTGCCTCTGTGTTTTGAGTTTGCGTTTGGGTCCCTTTCCTGCCTACCTGCACACAGACCATGACACCTTTTATAAATCAAGTTATATTATCATTAGCCATAACAAAAATACATTGTTACAAACCAAACCACAACACCGAGTGATGATTTCACAGCTGTCACTGATTCGGACTTCGACAGGTAGATGTTACAACTATGTAGCATGTAAAAAAAAAAAAAAAAGAAAAGTGCATAACAAATATGTAACTTTAAACAGGTATTTTTGTTGTGTTATTCCAATTTAAATGCAGGAAGGTTTCACAGTCATTGCAGAAAACGGCTTAAAAAAATAACATCTACATTTCATTTTTTTTTATTATTATATATTGAAAATTATTATGGTAAAACAAAGAAGTGGACTCTGAAGCAGGCTGTAACACTGGAATCAGAGAGAATGTGCAAGCGAGAGGGGATTGGGTCTTGCATCTGGGTTTGGTGAGTGATGGAGAAAGAGCGCAGGCAGGGATACCAAGACTAAGTATTTGGTCTGGAGGAGACGGCCCAGGACATTTAAAATTAGTCACTTTTTTTTTTTTTAAGGAGACTGAGTGATGCTAAAGACAAACCTAACAGAACAATCTGGAGAGGACTGAATATATGATCAAATGTTTAAAGGCTCTGATTAGGGATTTGAGACATATGGACCAGGGGAGCAGAAGAGGAATCTCTCATACTGTCCCACACAGAAACAGAAGAGCGAGAGAAAGAGGAACGGCAGAAGGAGAGATGTTGTGAGTCTGTGTTCTTCACATACAAAATGTGATGAGATGATCTTCAGCAGCAACTTGTTTCTGTGCTGAGTCGATGTTATTGATCAGGAGAGAAGCAGAAGGGTCTCCAGAGTTTTCATAGGTCACTGGTACCTTCAGCTTCATCATTGTGCACCTGTGGAAAACAACACAGCACGCTTTAGTCTCTCATAAAAGTAAAGCTCATACTTTACTTAACATCTAATTTCACTATAACAGTCAGCACAGTGTATTCTTCCATTTAGTTTTCTTGTATTTATGTATTCACAGTTAACATGAGGAGATACCATAAACACTTTTTTCCACTGTTCATTTTGAAGTGCAGGGACCCAAAAGCAGACTCCAAAGACAGGTAAAACTTAATATAATGCATATCTTTAATAGAGGTTGACTGCAGTCCAAAAACATAAAAATTCAATGAAGAGGAACATAAAAACTTGCACTAACAATTTGCTGACAATCTGACAAGTAACGGCACTATAAATGCACACAGGGATAATTTGGGGAAGTGGACAGAGCTTGAGTAGATGCGACACAGGTGAACAGAATAAGAAAATCACAAATCACAGACAGGAAGTAAAATGAAACCTAAGGCACAAGGGCTCCCAAAATAAATCAGGAAGGGACTAAACAGGAAAATACATAACACAGAACTCCAAACAATTAAACTCATAGACTAAAATGAGACCAAGAAAATTAAATATTAAACAAAAATCTAAAAACACAAAAATCAGTATTGAGACACATTACTTTGATATTCAGTGTTTATACTCAGTCATTTCCTTCCATCTCATTTTGCTCCCTGAAAAAAATAAAAGAAAAAAATAAAGCAAACTTTATTGAAAAACTTTATCAAAGTTTCTTGTGTATACATGTTCTCACCCTTAGTTTTGCCCACATGTTGACTGTAACAGCAGATATTAAGAGTGCTGCTAAACCCATGGACACAATGACGCACCTTAACGATGATGGGAAATCTGAATCTTCAGGTTTGACATGTTGTGTTTCTGTGTGTTTCTGTTTCTGTCTACACGAACTGGAGGGTGGGAGTGTGCATTAAAGACCAAACCTGTTAACTTTACAACAGTCATGACAACAGTCATGACAAAAACATGTGAGACATGTTATTTTGTGTTATTAATATTATTATTAATATTCTCACCTGTTGCCCCACCTGGCAACTGGGGGCTGAAAGGAAATGGCTGCACTTTGTTACTGTTCTGATTCATCATATTACATTTTGATAAATCATAAAACTTTAACTTCTGATCAAGGTGAGATGTTGTAAATGTCACAGTGGCAGTGCAGGATTGTGAAGCCATCTCCATGTCTGAGGATTTCTCTTCACCGTCATACACCCACTGGACAACGATCATAGTCCAGCACATTGTTCTCACATTCAGTCACTTCAGTCATACAGGTGGAGACATTTTGAGAGAGAAAAACAAACATGAAGACAATGGACTTCATCTCTGTGATCATAATTATTGTAACATCTTAGTTTGTTGTTCTAACAGGACATTTTGATTTGAATGACACAAATACTCACAAAGTGACATGTTTGCGCTCTGAAGAGAAAATGACTGAGGAAGCTGAATGTGTGAAGATTATTAGTTAAGATAAATGTTTCCATCAATGCAGCCCTCTTCTCTCTAATATTACAAAACAGACAGCTAAGAAGATTAGTCAAAAATGAATAACCATTTAATATTTTGAAATAGAAATAAACTTTAATTTACCACAAACACACCTGGTTCACATTTTGTTTAAAACAGCTAAAAGACCTGAAAAATTACACTGAATGTAAAAGAACATTTCAGGGGTCAGCATTTAAATCAAAGCTGTGCATGAATCAAAAAGCCAACTACAAGATTAAAACACATCAAATTGGACTAAAAGGAAAGCTTGAAACACAAAAATAACCAATGATTAGTCATAAAATCTTAAAATCTCATCATCCAGTTTACATTCAAAAGCTTGAACCCATAAAATTAGATCAGATATTGTTGTTCATTAGTGGAGTGTAAGAAAAACTGAAGAGTCTGCAATGTTTACATAATTTATTGAAACACCATCATCATCTTTGTCATGATGTAACCGTGGGGGAAAACATATCATTGTGGTGATATGGCTGTGATGTGGCTGTGGCTCAGGTGGTAGAGCAGATCAGCTACTGATTGGAAGATTGGTGGTTCGATTCCTGGCTCCCCCAGTCTGCATGCCAAATATCCTTGGGCAAGATACTAACCCCAAATTGCCCTCCGATGCGTTCATCGGAGTGTGAATGTGTGTGAATGTTTATTAGTTGCACTTGACTTTAGAAGTGCTTGTGTGAGTGTGAATGGGTGAGTGAGGCATGTTGTATACAGCGCTTTGAGTACTCCGGGAGAGTAGAAAAGCGCTATATAAGAATCAGTCCATTTACCATATGTGGTTTTTAACTGTCCTCTGGGCGAAGTGTCCTGACGGGTTTGACGGTTGGACTGAGTCTCTACAGAGTTTAAACTCAGTCCCTGAAAAGCAGACTAGTTCAGTCTAGTCCAGTTACATCTGGTACCAGTCCTTCAGAGATGAGCTGATTTGTTGTTCTTTTAGTGCCAGTTGTACATCGACATAATCTACAGTTATTAGTAAATAAAATATCAGAAACCCAGCCTTTCAACTTTTTATGTTGGATTATTGAGTTTTTTACTTACTCTGGTTTTATCCATCCGTGTTTTATTCCCTAAAATGAGAGAACAATGACAATTTCAGTATTGGATGAAAATTCCCAATCATTCAATGATCTTTTTGTAAAATTTACCTTTGGTTCTTGTCCTTATGTTGACTGTCACAGCAGTTATTAAAAGTGCTGCTAAACCCACCAAAACAATAATGAATCTCAAAGAGACGGAAAAATCTGTAAAAAGATTCAAAACTTTTAATGATCAAAATCATTTGGTTAGAATCTTCTGTTGGTTTTATATTATTTTATTTTTAAGGAAAGATTTTGAAAATGTTTTAAAAATTCATAAGCTATGTGAACATTATTGTGATGTTAATGTTTGTCTTTAAATGATCTTGCAGTAAAGTGAAACATCTGTTAAGCATCAGTTTTATGATTACTTAATGAATAATATTTTATATTGGGGTTTTTTCAGGCAGCTGATCAGGTCATCTACCAGTCAGGAGGATTGTGGCTCAATACCTGACTCCTCATGTCTGCACTGCTAAAGTATCCCTGGGAGACATACTTAATCCCAAGTTCCCTCTGATCATCCATTTGAGTGTGAATATGAGAAATTGATAACAGTTTTGCATGACTGGGGGAATGAGACTTGTAGTAGAAACTGCTATAAGTGCTCATCTGAGTGGAAAGGCACTATCTAAGTGCCACTCCATTTAAAATTGTTTAACTTTAAGGAAAGATTTAAGTTTAAGGAAAGATTTTTTTTTCCTTTTTTTTTTTACATAGTGCCAAATCACAACAACAAATTGCCTCAAGAGGCTTTATATCGTAAGGTGAAGACCCTACAATAAAACAAAAAACCCCAACCAAACAAAAAAAGGAACATAAAACATTAACAATCATATGACCCCCCTAAGAACAAGTACTTTGGCCACAGTGGGAAGGAAAAACTCCCTTTTAGAAGGAAGCAACCCCCAATAGAACCAGGCTCAGGGAGGGGCGGCCATCTGGCACGATCAGTTGGGGATGAGTGGATGGAGACCACTTTTCTCTTTATGTAGTTCTTATTTAGGTTTGTCATTTATCAAATCTGACACTTCTAAAGTAAGTGCTACTAAAAAATTATTAATCAAAAAATAATCAATGATTCATAACAAAGGGATGAATGTTTGAGTGACTACCTTGTGAAACATCCTTCACGGCTGTTGTGGTTGTTACTGATGTTGTGCAGCTTTCAGTTTTTCTGGCTGGATTCTCTGTTTTGTTTGTCCCAACTAAATAAATGACAAATCACAGTCAAAATATTTTTCTGTTTTTTCATTTGTTGTGAAAAAAAAGAAGAAATCTGCATCCAAACTTTGTATCCAGCCATTCATGTTCAACAGCTGATGGTAATCTCACCAGCTTCCTCACCAGAGGGCTGATGGGTGATGGTAAAGAGTACTTTGCTTGTGTTAGTATGAGTTCCTTGACACTTCACTATATTATCCCTTGATAAGTTTGAATTGCGAGAATTTGGAAAAGACACAGTGGTGAAGCACTCAGTCTGTGATCTTTCTGTTTGGTTGTTTGTTCTGTCTACATTGTAACCAGTTAACAGCCATTTCACTGTGTGGCGACAGTCCTCATATGTCAGCAGAGAGCAGTTTAGCGTCACTTCATCAGTGTCCTTATCTTCAGTCACTGTGACACAAATACATATACAAATAATAAATACAAATACTACTGTGAGACAAAGATAGCACAAATTAGACAAATTAAACACTATCATCATAATTACTGTTATACTTCACAAGGTTACTCTAAAAAGGCAGTTTCAGCTCTAAATATGATATGATATGGTAAATACTCACATGTGATGACAGCCAGATCAACCAAAAACTCAGAAACCAGATGTTTATGTTCTCCGAATTTGTACTGCTGACAGTAATAAAAACCAACATCCTCATCCGTAACCTTCTTTATAACCAGAGAACAGTTCGCTGTAACACTCAGTCTGTCTGATTTAGTTTGGGCTTTTTCACCAGTCTCTCCAAAGCTGATCACTTCTATTGCTGTTGTGTTTTTTGAAGCAAAGGTCCACGTAGTACCATCACAGTTATTCTGCTCATCTATCACATTTAGACAAGGTAGAGTGACGTCATCTCCAACTTTCATAAAAATCGAGGTTTCAGTTGCAGATACTGTTGAAAAGATTGAAGAGAAACATATAAAAATAGAATACATCACTTTTTAGAATCTGATTGAAGACTAATTTAGACACAAGTGCATGAACATGTCCTGTGCTCCCCTCAAACAACAGAGCATGCTCAGCTGTCTTATTTACTGTAAAGGTGTTTTCCTGCTATTAAAATGTTTCCTGTATCCTTACCTGTAATCTGAATCATCAGCATCAGACATAAAAACATTTTAATCCATATGAATTCATCCATTGTGCTTCTATCTCTCACTTCTTTCTTGTTCTTGGTCTCGACTGTCACAGTTTCTGAACTGATGACTCTTTAAGACTGTTTGTACTTCCTGTCACTAGTGAGGTGTCACATCCTCTCCACAACTTTAGCAATTTTCTTTTCATGTTTACATTCCATAGGTGCAGTCTTTCTCGTTTTCTCTGAAACACAGGAAGTTATTTGTTTTTAGCCCTCTTTCCTCTCATGTTAGAAAACAGACAGCACAGCAGAACAGACAGTCATATTCCTTGGAATAAGTTTCAGTTCATTTACAAGTTAGTTCATTAACACTTAATAAAAAAGAAATAAAAGCGGTTAATAAATCCATACATGATTTTAAACACAGGGCAGCATGGTGGCATGGTGGTTAGCACTGGGGCCTCACTGCAACTGCCTGCCTGAGTTCAATTCCACCATCACGCCGGGGTCTTTCTGTGCGGAGTTTGCATGTTGCGTGTTCTCTACAGGTACTGTACTCCAGTTTCCTCCCGCAGTCCAAAAACATGCAGTTAGGTGGGATAGGTTAATTGGAAACTCTAAATTGCCCATAGGTGTGAGTGTGAATGGTTGTGCTACCCTGTGACAGACTGGCGACCAGGGTGTACCCTGCCGCTTGCCCTAAGACAGCTAGGATAGACTCCAGTGCCCCCGGCGACCCTGAAAAGGATAAGCGGAAGCGAGTGGATGGATGGATTTTAAACACCTGCTCAGACCTGTAGCTTACAAGTGAGTGGATGGGCTACTGGAAGACTGAGAACCTCTAGTGGATAGAATGGGTAATACATGAATAGAAGTGCTCAGAGCTAAACTGTGACAGCACAAGCAGGGTGCGAGGTAAGGGTTTTTTTTTCTTTTGTGAAAACACAAAATGTTGCCAATTTAAAAAATGTTAGTCAGATATTTCACTACATGACAGTCTGCTTTGATCAAGGACTTTAGCTGCTTTCCAGTGGAGTGTCCTATGGCCTATGGCCCTCTTTTACCCACCTCTACAAATCTCTTTACAGGGAATCCATTGACCCTGTTCAGCCCAGTAATCTTGCTCTATGCATAAGTATTAATGTAAAAAGTATTAAATAAAGGATTAATTAGTATAAAATCACACCAAAACTGAATAGAAATACATTTTTATTTCAGATTGCTATATCATGAGCAACAATATTGATGCAGAGTCTGTCATTTGTCAAAACCAACTGTAGTCTTTCTTTTATAAAAGATGAAATGAAAATTTAAATCCATGTCTAGACTGAAGTTAAAAAAAAAGAACCAATCATTTTTATTAAAATTAATTTAGCATCTATTTTATATCTAAGCATTTAACCAATAAAATTATAAAAGCTGATACTGAAAACTGAACAGCAATTGGAATTGATTTTGTTGATGATAACTGCAGTCAGATTGAAGTAGCAGAGTTTCCAATGTTTTCAGACTTTATTGCAACATGATCTTCTTTGTTATCAAAATGTACCTGTGGAAAAAAAAAACCCGAACAAAACAATCAAAATAAAACACATCAGATTATAAATAATGTAATAACGGTAAATACATTTTTGTAATTATATTTGGTTTCTGTTATAAATCTTTTCTTTTGTGTTTTTGAATATTTATTCCTTTTCTCAGTGTCTTCCGTGTTCCACTAATCTGTGTTTTACTGTTTGTTTGGTATCTATTGTTTCTTCAGTTAGTCAGTTACTTCCTGTTTTATTTTTATCATGTGACTTTTTGTGTTTTTTTCTACCTTTCCTTTTCCCTCTTCCTGCCATGTGGATGTTCTAAGTTTCCTTTGTCCTTTTCTCCTTTTGAATACTCTTTTCACCCATTTTGTTCTCCTTGTATTGTGTCTAGTTTTTTACTTTTCTGTTACCACTGAGCAGCCATTTTTTGTTAATTTGTAATTTCTAGTTCAAAGGAATTTGCTCTGCCACCTGCCGGTCTGCTTCAAGTGTGTCAGCTGGTGGGTCCAACTTAACAAATCTACAACAATTGTGAAATAAATATAACCAATTATGGTCTAAGGAGCTTGGAAAGAAAAAGCGTCTGGACTTCTTTAAGTTGCTTGAAGACGTTTCACCTCTCATTCGAGAAGCTTCTTCAGTTCTAGGGTCAAATGGTGGAGAGTCCCAGATTTAAGCCCTGTGGGAGTGTCCCCCCAAGAGGGACAACGGACCCACTGGTTTGAAAGAGGAGTTAAAGAAGCCATCTATGTCCACTGTGAACGGCCATCTTTGAACAGAGGCGGTGGTTTACCGACTGTCACCAACTGTCTGACATCTATAATCCAGTTTTGAGATCCCTTCCCAGACGCCTTAACGCCCACTTACATCCTGGGCCAACTGACCTCAGGAAATCACATGATAGGGTGGGGCTAGGTTTCACAATGAGCTCACCCGAAACCTTGGCTGATTGTGACCTACACCCGTTTTCACACCTTGGCTCGTGTGATTAGGTAGAGGATCATTAGGGGGTCCATTGTCCCTCTTGAGGGGACACTCCCACAGGGCTTAAATCTGGAACTCTCCACCATTTGACCATAGAACTGAAGAAGCTTCTCGGATGAGAGGTGAAACGTCTTCAAGCAACTTAAAGAAGTCCAGACGCTTTTCTTTCCAAGCTCCTTAGACTACAATGACCTGACTGAGAACCTTCACAGACATAACCAATTATAATTTATGAGCAGATGAGAGTCATACACTTTTCTGAAAACAAACTCATATATTTTGGTAAGATGTACAAAATCTTTTGACTCTCATTCCTCTTCTGAAACACATTAAGCTCAAGAAATCCAAAGTAATTTCATGAACATCATCTACAGTTATTAGTAAATAAAAAATATCAGAAACACAACATTAAGATCTTTAAAACTGGATTATTGAGTTTTGTTCTTACTGTGGTTTTATCCATCTGTGTTTTGTTCCCTAAAATGACACAAGGAAGTCAATTCCAGTTTAAAATAAAAATGAAAATTTATTCAAACTTATCATTTTTAAATTTACCTTTAGCTTCTGTCCATATTTTGACCGTTACAGCAGTTATTAAAAGTGCTGCTAAACCCACAGAGACAATAATGAACCTCAAAGAAACAGAAAAATCTGTAAAAAGAATTTTAAGATTTTGGTTACCGTTTTCTGTTTAGTGCAAATGTCTTAAAATATGTCTTAAAACAATGTTTTAAAATAATCAAATGTGATTGTTAATTACTGTTATCTATATTACACAGTTTTTGTTGATAAAGTGTACATTAATGTGATATGGAAATATTTATCTTTAAATGTAAAGGCCATTCGCCACGAGTGGATGGAGACCATTTTTCTCTTCATGTAGTTCTTATTTAGGTTTGTCATTTATCAAATCTGACACTACTAAATTAAGCGCTACTAAAAATTATAAAACAAAAAAGAATTGATGATTCATAACAAAAGGATGAATGTTTGAGTGTCTACCTTGTGAAACATCCTTCATGGCTGTTGTGGTTGTTACTGATGTAGTGCTGCTTTCAGTTTCTCTGGCTGGATTCTTTGTTTTGTTTCTCCCAACTAAATAAATTAAAATATTTGTCTTTAAATGTAAAGCTTGCAGTGAAGTTAAACATCTGAAGTTTGGGGTTACATAATATTTTACATTTTATATCAAGCAAACATTTATGTTTTTGTAACTCATGAAAAATGTTTCTACTTTTTTGCCTTATGAATAGATTGTTTAAGTTCTTCATGTTTTGAAAAATTTAAGTGCCAATGAAAATTTTGAGTAAAGAAACTACCTTGAGAAACTTCCTTCATTGTTTTCATGGTTGCTTCTAGTTTTGTGCTGATTTCAGTTCTGCTGGTTGGTTTATTTGTTGTTTTCTTGTCATCTGTAGAAATAAAAATGAATTTAAATTTAAAAAAAAAACATGACCAAATATATTTTGTCAGTGGTTTATATTTTTCCCATTTCAAATAAAAGAAAATTTGTTTTAAAATCTGTTTAAAAACTTGAAATCCATCCAATAAGCTCACCTGTTTCTTGGCCAGAGTGCTGTTGGCTGATGAAGGTAAACTGTTGCACTTTTCCTGTGCCAGTATCAGTCACTTCACATTTCACTGGGTTATATTTTAATGAGTATAGTTCATGGGATTTTGGAAAAGACACAGTGGTGGAGCAGTCAGTCTGCGAAGTCAATATTTCTTTGTTATCTTTGTTCACGTCTTGACCTTCAATCAACCACTTCACTGAGTGATGACACTCTTCATATGGCAGCACAGAGCAGTTTAAAATCACCCTACCATTGTCCTTATGTTCATTCACTGGTGAAGATGGAGATAATGTGAGAGAAAGAAATTAAGCAACTACATTGCTGGAATCTTTATACCTGAAGTTTCAGTTTCAGTTTGAGTTTACAATATTTTTGATGTAAATACTCACAAGTAATGAGAGAGAGATCAACCACCAACTGATGAAGTAGAGAGTGTTGCGCTTGTTTTTCCCCCAACTTGTATTGCTGACAAAAATAAAGACCAACATCCTCAGCTGTGAGCTTCTTAATAACCAGAGAACAGTTTACTGCAACACTCAGTCTGTCTGATTTAGATTTGGCGTATTCACCAATTTCCCCAAACCTGAACAGCTCTGCTGTTGGTTTGTTTCTTGAAACAAAGGCCCACATTGTATTGTTACAGGTATTCTGGTCATCCATCGCATTCAGACAAAGCAGAGTGATGTCATCTCCAAGTTTCATAACAATGGACGTTACATTTGCAGTTATTGCTGGGAGGATTGGAGAGAAATAAGAAAAAAAGGTAAATGCAAAAGTTTTTTTTTACAAGCAGAATTAAGATAATTTAGACACAATATTATGCACGATTATGCATGTGTCCCACACTCTTTTTTAGAGAATAATGTTTTGTCATGCCAAACATATTTCCTTTTCCAAAAGGAGCACTGTAGACCCTTCGTAGGCTCCTCTTGTTAATTTTTCTTTTTTTTTTTTTTTTTTTTGTTTGG
>VUQG01001938.1:4455-14939 GCA_015106755.1 Etia nguti | reverse complement strand
AGATGCTTTCTTTGATATTTATAGAAGCTGTCATCAGTCTGTGTTTTTTAAGAGGCGGTACAATAAAATGAGGTTCCAGATGAGTCTGGCAGTAAGCGGCCAAACATACCTGACAGAACATATAAGCTTTACGTTTCCTCTCCGTGCAAATGCCACACTGCACATCCCCAGGTGCAGCATCGGAGTCACCATCATCCGCAGCAGCACCCTGACTGCTTGCCTTCTTATCCTCCTCTAAAAAGTTAGCCAGGATGGTGCTCCTCTTCAGAACAGGTCTCTCATTGAAAGTCTCTCTGCATAGAGGGCAGCTATACGGCCTCAATCTGTTTCTTCTGGTATCCCAGTGGGTATAGATGCATTTCATACAGAAGCTGTGTCCGCAGGTAGTAGTCACTGGATCCTCCAGTAACTGTGTACAGATGGAGCATTCAAACAGGTCCTTACTGTGAGCCATTTTTTCCCGCACAAAATCACAGCGAATTTGAATCTCTTTTAGAGAGGCATGGCTTGTTGACAGTTTCCTCTCAATGGGAGGTTCATTCTACGTTTGCCAGGTCCGCGATTTTCCCGCAAATTCCTCTGCTGACACTTGATAGCATGTAGTTTGGTATTTGAAGAGACGGCTCTAACTTAACTTATAACATAAAGCACACCGATTTTTTTGTTAGTGAATATATTCAACTTAGCTTGCATCAATTTAGTGAACATAAACTTAGCAGCTCTTCATCACCCAAACAGAGCGAACATAAAAGTGGATTTCTCCCACTTATCATTAGGAGAAAAACTTGCTCTTCGAGTGGTGGCACATTCACTTGTATTAATGGGTTATTGATTCCCCCAAGTGGTCAGTACATAAATGCATGAATAAAAACCTGTCATGGTAGCATTCACGTGTTTTTTGATCAGTCCACGCTTGAGCAAAATAAGATATTTATCGAATTCCTGGTCCTATAATACTAAAAGTGGCAATAGAAAAAGAAAAATATAGTTGATAATTGATAAATCAGGTGACTTTCGTATTTCTTACAGGTAATACTATGAAAATCTATACTGTTAAGTGGTCGTTACAGATGGTGTTTATTTGCTTTATTACTACTAGTGCTACACATAAAGCTTTCATTATTATTCAGAGCCAAAATTTTATGATTAATCAGTTATGTTGTCACCAAGAAATTTCTAGGACTGAACTGAAACATATGAAATGAGCATTTAATCAAACATGTCTCTGACTGCGTGTCATCAAAACTTTATTTTATTCATGCAAACATGAATATTTCCACGTGTGGGACTAATAAAGGTTATCTTATCTTATATAAGAGTACACTGTAACATTACCTCATCAAAAAAAAGGTAAATTATAGTTTATTAAAATCAGTGAACAGTATATTATTACCATGGCCTTCATTTGAGTCATTTCAGATAAAGCAATCCTTCACTTTGAGTGAGTTGAGCAGTAGTTCCACATCACTTTGGATTAAAACACGATTAAAAACATACAAAATACTGTTTTCATTTTGGTCCACTACCTTACAACACAATAAACTCAAAAGGACTCACCCTCTATGTTTAAAGCTCTAACTATAAATGCAACATAAATGAGACTTAAGCTACAGAGAAATCATCCTCTCAAAGTCTCTTTGGGCTCAGTTTTAGGCATGAAGGAAGCAGCAGAATCAGCCTTAAAATGAAATACTAAAAAGGCCTGTTACATTGTTTAATATGTATTTTGTATCATTCAAGTGTTTCACAAAATCGCAAATATGGAGGTTTTTAGTCACAAGAAATACCAGAATAATATCAATTCTCCCCTAAGCTCTCAGGGAGTTGAGCTGTTGTAAAACAATTACATTTTACACCTTGATATAAAAACTAACGAGGTATGAGTCATCAAAAAGTGCCAAATGTAACATTTTACATTTTAACAACCACCTTGAGAAAGATTTAAAAATATCCACTGTTTAACTCACAGGACAGAAGCCTCATAAATGTTCATATATTTGTGTCGAGCTATTTGGCCTTCCCTTGCAACCAGCTGGGTCCAAGTCACTTACACTGAATCTTTAATGATTACAAAAAAACCCATTTTCCACTGTTTGGATGTTGAAGTAGCTGAATTGTTCATGTTGTGTTTATTATCAAAGATGCCTTAATGTCTTAAAAGTATTAATTTATTTATTTGAAAGGGGAAAAAAGCAGAAAAACATTTGATCAATCAGCGTTCTGATGCAGTTTTACTACTATTTAAAAGAAAAAAGCCAGATAACAAAAGAAAAGGTCATTTTTCACAGTTTGATTCTTCATTTTTTACTAAGAAAAAAGGACTCAGAGATCATTTTTATCACTTTGTCAATCATTGCACTAATATTGGAAACTGCACTATTTTCTTTATCTCTGAATTTTAAATGTGCAGCTTGTCCTGAAGATAACACTTTTTTAATGTGCACAAAATTAGATGTTGCTTATTTTCAGTGTTGCACCAAAATCCACAGAAAACCCCGGATACAGGGGCTCGGTGAAGGTTGTCTGGATTTGGTGCAGCAGTGTCAAACTGTCAAACCCAGATACGCTGTAGAAAGCCAGCTTTCCCTCTTCATAATCAAGGTGTACCCCTACTTTGCGGGAGACAGCCCGAGGAATTTGACCTTTGTGAAGATTATTGTGCCAGAATGTACAACCAGAAGGAGAGCACATTAATTTCCAGGACAGAGCATTGTGGCCAAAACAGCAATCTTTCCCTGAACCCTTTCTTCCTATCCCTTGGTACGACACAGCCACCTCAACTATGCCACCATCCCACTCCACCTCCCAGTAGTGGTTTCCTCTGAGGCCCTCTTTGCACAGAGCCTGGTTAAAGTAGGTGAATCTGTCAGGGTGATCTGGATGGGCCTGGTCCTTGTCACACCATGATATCTCTTTCTTTGTATCAGAGAGGTAAAGGCAAGCTGCTACAGTGTCAGGATCCACCTCGATTTTGGAGTCTGCAGGGAAAGATGAAACACTCATTGATTATGAAGGATTAGCTTAAGCTCTCAAATATGTCTGTAGTCATTAACATAATGCTTACTCTTATATTTCATCAGAAGTTCTGTCCTTGTAAGTCCCTCCTGCCGCCTTGTCCTTCTTGACACTTGTAAGGAAAAACAAAAAAAAACACAGTTTTTAAGTAAACAAGGTGAGACCACAGTTATTATGTTTAAAAATCTCAACTGATCCCAAATGATCACACTTACTGATGATTTTTCCAGAATAATCCATCAGAGCATTTTTTTCTTCATCGCACATCTTTTTCATTTTATGCTTTTGTGCAGTGACAAACTTTGTCAGGTTGTCGAGCCCTCTGTGTGAGTCTGTGAGCACAGGGAGGTCACCCAGGGTTTGGAAGCCCTGCACAGGGAAACGTTATTATTAATATTTAGTCTCACAAACTGGATACAAAATAAGACATGAGCATAAGCAGCCATCACCTGAAGAAACTGAATGGGATCCTCTGTTTGTGAAAGCTCACAGATTTTACTCTCTCTCCTCCTTAACTCAGACACTTCACGTTTCAGCTGCCTGAGATGGCGTTCAGTCCAGTCCACTCCAGCTTTCTCAGCCTCTCCAACTTTCTCTCTCATCTCAGAGCACTTCTTCCTCATGAAGTCGGTGTACAACCGGATACGTTCCTCACAGACCCGCTCAAAGTCATCACATGCCTCCCAGGCAGCGTCCTGTAGGAAAAATGCACTATTTGCCTGCTATGACTGTTACAGTAGTGATCCAAGCCAACTAAACAAGTCACATTCAATCACTGACTGAATCACTGACTTGTAAACTCTCACACCAATTTGGTGCTCAGCATCTTGGCTTAGGACACGTAGTAGTTAATACTCCTATTATTTTTAAATACTGTTTTGTTTTGTTTTTTTTACATTAAATGAATGATTGATTCTGAGCCAGGTTTGCTCACCCCTCCCACTGAGTCCCAGATATGAATCTTGTATGACTCTAACAGTTCCACTAACCTATTTGAAATAACGTCAACAGAGTACCGACTCACAGCTGTCATCCCACTGGCTGAAAACAAATGATTTTCACCCCTCAGCTGCACTGCTAATCTTTAAGGTTTACATATTTTTTCCACTCAAAATTATATAAAACTGTGTATCTAAAAACACAAAAAATGCATATTTATGTTTGTGGATAGCACTCACTCTTATAGAGCCTGCAGCTTCCATCAGCGTTTCCATTTTGGCCTCTGAAGCCAGCACTCTGTCTGTAATTAACCATATAGACTTTTCCAGGTGTCTCTGTTGAACAAATGCAGGTACTTTTCAGGACCTCATAAAGGTTGTGCAACAAATGTTTACAACATGGGACTAAACTGACTAACCTGCATTTCTTGCTTTTCTTCTGTGACGGGGATAGTGTTATGGCCTTTGTGTTCATCCACCGCACACATCAGGCACAGGAACTGCCGATCGGTGCGGCAGTAAATCTCCAGAAGTTTGTCATGACGGCTGCAGATGCTTTCTTTGATCCTCGTAGAAGCTTTTACCAGTTTGTGCTTCTGTAGCGGTGACACCTGAAAATGAGGTTCCAGGTGAGCCTCACAGTAAGAGGCTAAACACACCTTACAAAACATGTGAGCTTTACGTTTCCTTCCTGTGCAAAAGTCACACTGCACATCCCCAGGTGCAGCATAAATGTTATCATCAGAAGCAGCGGAAGGAGCAGCACGTTGTCTGGTTGTTTTCTTATGTTCCTCTAACAAGTCAGCCAGAATGGTGTTCCTCTTCAAAACAGGCCTTATGTTAAAAGTCTGCCTGCACTGAGGGCAGCTGTAAGTTTCTCTACTGTCATGTTTTGTATCCCAGAAAGTATTGATACACTTCATACAGTAGCTGTGTCCACAAGTAGCAGTCACTGGATCCTCCAATAATCCTAAGCATATGGAGCAGTCAAATAGATCCACAGCGTGAGCCATTTTCTCCCTCCACAAAATGAGAAGTTAGTTTCTATTTCTCTGAGGAAGGAGTGGCTTAAAGGCAGCTTGTTCGTAGTAGGAGGGCACTCAGACCTCACTGACAGCACAATAAACGCCCGCTATTCCAACTCAAAGATTAACTGCATTAACTGGAAGTAAGCGAAAGTATTTGTGTGAAAGTGTCAGCATTTCAGCAAATGCAGTCTTGACCTTTTACCTGGATTCAAAGCTATTTCTCTTTCAGAAAAGATTGCCATTTTGCTACAGGTCATCAAAACAACCCCTGCTTTCCTTTTGGCTATTTTGAAAGGAGTAATATGCTTAATTACAGTTTATTCTTCACATTCTGGCCAAACCACAAGGCGCTGGTAGATATACATGGTTTAGTGAGCTGCACAACCTCTTTTAATGCAATTAAATAAGTTTATTTCCTTTATGCTATTTTGGTTCTTATGAGTTATGTTAGTAGAATTTGGTTTCACTTTTGAGTTTTTAACATTTAAAAAACAAACAAATAATATCAATTCATCCTCTGTGGTACCTGGGATAGGCTGGATCCTATCCCAGCTACCATACGGCGAGAGGTGGACGGGTCGCCAGACAGACAACCATTCGCAGTCACACTTATGGGTAATTTGGAATTACCGGTTAACCTAAACCTAAACCTAATGTCAGGAAATATTAACTACTCAGTGAAATCAAAGGAACGGAAAGCACAGAAACTGAATAAAAAAATATGTACACTAAACAAATGACTCACACATGGAAAACTCCTCTCTTGTCTTGGGATCAGGATCAACTTGAACTAAAAGTACAAAATATGATATTATTGAAAGTAGCATTTCCTGTTCTATTCAAATAAAAA
Source organism: Etia nguti (assembly GCA_015106755.1). Classification (NCBI taxonomy): domain Eukaryota; kingdom Metazoa; phylum Chordata; class Actinopteri; order Cichliformes; family Cichlidae; genus Etia; species Etia nguti. Next base: position 9,108 of record VUQG01001938.1, on the reverse strand, counting down.
TGACAGCATGATTTTAATAAGCATTATTTTAGCTAACTTCTCATCTTACTTGTCTCAGATATTTGTGCAATGCTCTTGGCCACGCTTTCCATTTTTTCTCTCAAGTCAGAAATAGTTTTTGTGACAAAGTTGAAAGGTGTGTGCAGTTGGATGTTCATATCAGAAGACACATCAGGTTCTGTACAGTCAAAAATGGTCTGGCAGTGCTGTAAACATGCAAAACAATAAAACATCATTAACTGCTGCCCTGCACACTATATGATCCACGTATTTGACTGTCTGCGTACCTGCAGGAAATGAATGTGATCCTCAGTGAGTGACAGCTGCTTCAGTTGGTCCTCTCGCTTCCTCAGCTCACTGATTTCCTTCTCCAGCCGATCCACAAGCTCCTCAGCGCAGCTCAGCGTGGCCTTTTCCGGATCTCTGATCAGATCGTTCACGGCACAGCGCCTTTTGTCTGCCTTCAGAACAATCTCAGCATAGGCTTTCTCATTTTGAGCAACTGCTGCATCACTTGAAGCCTGAGCAGAAAATTCAATTTAACATCTCACAGTTTTTGGTTTAAGGGCTTAATTTAATTCATTTCATTTCATTTCTAGACATTCTCATAATTTTATCTTGTTAAGAATTTACATGACATTTTGGAAGTAGCAAATTTATTCTTGATTACACTTTTTTTCCTTTGAGGTAACAAAAGACCTTTTACCACCACAATCTACTCATCTTATCGTTGAGTCTGAGATATCTGTGCCAAATTTTAAGAAATTTCTTAAAGAATTTCACAAGAATGGGACAAGAGGACATAAAGGAACAATGCTGGTTACTTTGCAGAAACAGATTTATAAGGAAAACTTTACATTACATAACACAGATTCAAAACTTCTCTTTCCTCTCTGCTGTAGCCGACACAGTGTCGTGACCTTTATGTTCGTCCATCACACAAAGCAGACAAATGCACTGCCCATCACTGCGACAGTAGACTTCGAGCAGCTTGTCGTGCTTGGAGCAGATCTTGTCTTGTATGGAAGCTGACACTTCGACCAACTTGTGCCTCTTAAACGTAGCAGACTTATAGTGAGGTTGCAAGTGAGTGGCACAGTAAGATGCCAGACATACCAGGCAAGACTTAACAGCTTTCAACTTCCTCACAGTGCAGAAATCACACTCCACATCCCCTGGTCCAACTTCATCCTTCACTCGCGTGGCGGATTGTGCTCTCACAGACATTTTTACCATCAAATCAGCCAGCACTGTGTTTTTCTTGAGGACGGGTCTTGGGTTGAAAGTGTGTCTGCACTGTGGGCAGCTGTAAACACCACTCTGATCATCCTGGTCCCAGCAGCCATTTATACAGTCCATACAGTAGCTGTGGCCACAATGAAGAGTCACAGGGCTCTTCAAAACATCCAGGCATATGGAGCAGGAGAAGGACTGTAGTACTTCACAGCTCTCGGCCATCTTCCTTCCACAGATCTGTAACTTTCACTTTCATTGGAAACAAACGTGCAAGTGATTTAATAGTCTGTCGTAACACGTGCAAAACTGTAGAGCTAATGTAGCTCCACATATAAATCTGCAGAGCTACTTTTCGGTTATTTTTTGTTTTGTTTGTCTTTTTAAAAATGGTAGATTTTTTTTTTTTCAAATGTAAAGTTCATCATTAATATTTATTTATAAATATTTTACTTATTTACTTACTTACTTACCACTGTAATATATTGATATATTGTAGGTAGATGCGCTATTTAAAGAGGAAAGGTCTCTGGTTAAATACAAGAACATATTCCATGCGAGATTTAAACGCGGAACGCGAGATTTCCCTGGTAGCCATGGAAACAACAACGCCGTTCAGTTTCTCAGTGAGGAAGAGGCGGAGTGATTTTCCTCTTGTGATGTTTTTATTTAGCGGACCATGGAGCTCCCGGAGACACTTAGAAAACATTTAGAAGACTTTTCTCGCAACGTTTTGTTTGACCAGAGTCGGACGGAGTCTTCCTCTAAAGACCGCGACGCGTTTTTGGCACACGGTGAATGCAGCTAACGTTACTGATGAATTAGCATTGATGTTAGCCTTGATGTAGCAGCACTAATGGCTGTTGTTTACTCAAACTAAGCTTTCCAGTAGTTTATTTGCATTTGGGTTGCTTATTCGGTTCGTGCATGTTCTGCTGTTTGTATTTGTTTTCAGACAATCGGGTTCTTTCAAGCCTCCAGCTCCAGATGTCTCTGTACTTTAACATGTGGTTCTTCCCCTGGTGGTGGATCAGTGAAACTGTAATGCTGCAGCTCAAGGTATTATGCCAACATACTTCTGGTTTACAGTCTTGAACCTTTACACTCTTATTTTGACTGTTTTGCACCTTTCTGTGCTATGCTGGATTTCAGCATCAGGGGTCCACCCTGTACAGGTCGCCAGTCTGTCACAGGACTAACACAAAGAGACAGACAACCATTCACACCTACAGTCGATTTAGATTCAATAATTAACCTAACCTCACTAACTGCATGCCTTTTGACTGTTGGAAGTACCCAGAGAGAACCCACACAAACACAGAGGGAACATGCAAAGTCCACATAGGACCTTTTTCCTGTGAAGCAACAATGCTAACAACTCTTCCATGTGCTGCTTAGTTTCTTGGCCATGGATCCAAAATGTGAATTTGATGATCACCAGGCCACTTAGTTCTTACTTTTTCCCTTGTGACATGGTGCTCCATCCTGTCATGCTGGAAACTCCACAGATGCTTGTAGGTCTCCCAGGTTAACATGTCGAATATCTTCTGTTGCCTACCCTGTGCCCAAGGTACTAAATTAAAGCCCCTAAGTTACACAGATGTTTGTGGGATACAATGAAAGCTGGCACAAATAAAAGGGAATGCAGCTGCAGTAAATCCTGGAAAACTTTCAACTGTGTGCTCAGATGTTTTTTTAGTGTGTTTTTGTTCATTATTTGTGAGCATCACATGAAACATGTAGCTCACCACTGAAACATTACTGGACAAAACAGCAACTGAAATAAGAGTAAATACCAATTTTAAAGGTTATTGTGACAAAAAGGAAAATACTTCAGCTTCCTTTTAAACTCAGTGTAGTTATTTAGCAAAAATCACATTCAGGTAAAAATATGTAAAATGTATTTGACCTTTTAGTAGTAATGTGTTCCGCATGTTCCACAAAAACAGACTTTGTCCCAGTCTGTTAGGAAACTGAAATCTTACCAATAAAAATGTTCCAAAATACACAAATGGTTATGAAGAGGAGCAGAAAAAAATCACATCATACATTTAAAATATGCAAGAATATGGAAGAATGAACAAGATTTTACATTTGAGACACATTTGGCACTTTGTGATGCAAAATTTTTATATTTTAGTTGCTTTAAACTCAACACATAAATATTTTTTTTTGAGTGTTTTCAGCTGGACATAAAATCCCAAAACATGAATAACTGACTTTTTCGATACTTATTACTTTAAAAAAGTAATTCTGAATACACAACAGGAAATTTGCATAAGTTTATCACGGAGTGTGGCATTAAAAAAAAAAAACATTACAAAGTTGATACAAGTTATAGTGTTAGACTATAAACTGTGTTGTTCGGATTGTTTTTTCCACCAGTATCCTGCTTTGTCAGACTACTACAAAATCATCCTTGTGACCATTCTTATCCTGATGACGCTGATCGAGGCTATTCGACTCTACCTTGGTTATGCCGGGAACTTGCAGCAAAAGGTGCATTTATACATTCACATATGAAATAAGGATATATTTGTGTAATAATATATAAAGAAACCCAGCGAGTGGATAGCAGAGATGGAAACTTGTCAAATGACCGTGTTTGTTGAAGGTCCCAGAGCTGGCTGGATTTTGGCTCTTGAGCGTCCTGCTGCAGTTTCCATTAATCCTGTTTCAGCTCTTTAATGAAGCCATCCTTGTTCAGCCCCTGGAGAGAGGTGTTCACATCGTTCTTGCCTTATTCATACTCACACAGGTATGGTAAGTTGCATTGTCAACATTTTCTGAATTTTATAACTACATTTATTAACACTGATTTTATTCCTGAATGCTCCCAGGCCATTTCTGGTTTTGTGGCACTCCGGGACATGGTCAGACACACAGAAAGCCAATTTCATCTGCGACAGTTTGACTGACTTCTAAACCTCTGACGTCCCTCACACATCTGGACACATCTGGGCAAATCCTTTGGTCACATCTCCAGGGTCAGAGGTTGACATAGAAGAAATTGTCACATTTTGTCTTAGACATGTTGTGAGGGGTAGCTGCTACTCAAGATCCATTATTGAAAAGAGGGAATTTTTAACATATATTTTTTGTATTTTGTTAACATTTATTTTATTAATATGGTTTCACATTTTGCATTAAAAGACATGAACATGATGTGAACCCTTTGTCGTTTGTTAGAAAGATCCAAAGATGAAGATTTTTCAGCCATAAATCAGGTCCTTAACAGGGTCTAAATTTGGCTCCAAACATATTAGAAGGGCCATTAACATTAAGCAAAAAGAAAAAAAAAAGTGATTAAATTCAGAGTCAATTTATTTATTTCATGTTTAATAAGAGGCATTTTTAACTATTCCTGGAGTTTTCCCTTCCCTCTGATCCATACTGAGTAATTTTTTTCTATGGTTTCTG
>VUQG01001937.1:6355-45906 GCA_015106755.1 Etia nguti | reverse complement strand
TAGGTATTGAATACCAGGTTCAAGTTATTGTCAGGATATTGTAGACAAGACAGGACAAAGACATGTGCAAGATGCAAAATGTGCAAATATAGTATAATTTAGATGTGTGGAAAGTGTCCTTCACTATGCTGTTCACACGTCGGATGATGTGTTTGTCGTAGAGTTGGGAGATGGGTGGAAGAGGGCCTCCAATGATCCTCTCTGCTGTCCTCACTATCCGCTGCAGAGACTTCTTTTCAGCGAGGGTGCAGTTCCCGTACCAGATAGTGATGTAGATAGATTTAGATAGATAGATAGATTTCTTGGATGTCTGCCACTGTGATGCTTACTGGACCCTCTTCAGGGAGGTTGCCGTGGTTTGCTGTTAGATCCACTAGCCACTGAGCATTGGCGTTATGGGTTGCGTCCTTCTCCCATATGCTCTTCCAGTATTGCTCAGTTTCCAGCCTTGGTAGTGCTGTTCTCATATTGTTCCCCTGCTACTGAGAGTACACCTTGGCTGGTTCTTTGGAGAACAGCTGGTTTATTCTCCTGCCTTCTATCTCTCTGGTGTACCTCTTCAAGTGACTGGCAAAGGCTGTGAGTCTTTGCTTGGCAGTTTCCAAGGGCTCAGGTGTGGAGAGCTTGCTGTACACCTTCTTTATCGCACCTTTCTGCAGCTCCGATAGTTGGCTTCCTCCCTCCGTGCTACCTTGATCTTGGCCTCTAGTCTTCTTCTCCATGGAGGGTACTGCTCCTTGCGGCTGTATATATAAAACCCTACAGTAATGAGTAGCTCCACTGCTATTGTTGATCAAAATTTGTTTTCATGAGGTGTGGGAACATTTCATCAAATGGTGAAGACAGCTGCATGAAGGGCATCTGCTGTCTGGAACTGTTGTCCATTTTTGTAAACTTCCCTTGCTATCCATCCCCAAAGGTTCTCAATTGGATTTAGATCAGGGGAACACACGATGGTCCAAAAGAGTGGTGTTATTCTCCTGGAAGAAGTCCCTTGTCCTGCAGGCATTGTGTACTGTAGCATTGTCCAGTTGAAAAACCCAGTCGTTACCACACAGACGAGGGCCTTCAGGCATGAGGGAGCTCTCTGTAACATCTGGACATGGCCAGCGACAGTTTGACGCCCCTGCACCTCCTGAAGCTCCATTGTTGAAGGAAAAATAACCCCAGACCATTATGGCGCCCCCTCCACTTTGGCGCGTAGACAACACCTCAGGTGGGATCTGCTTGTCAGCCAGTAACACTGGAAACCATCAGGACCATCAAGGTTAATTTTTTTCTCATCAGAGAATAAAACTTTCTTCAACCTTTCAGTGTCCCATGTTTGGTACTCTTTTGCAAAGTCCAAACGGTCAGTTCTGTGGTGTTCAAGGAAATGAGGCCTTTGACGTTTTTTGGTTTTGAAGCCCTTCCCTCTCAGATGCCATCTGATGGTTATGGGGCTAGATTCGACACCAGTAACGACCTTAATTTGGGTCGAGGATTGTCCAGTGTCTTGACAGACAGCGAATTGGATTCTCCAGCTCATTGCTGGTGACATTTTTTGGGTCTTCCACTTGACTGAATTCCAAATGATTGTCTTACTGCGTCCTACCTCAGCAGCAATGGCACGCTGCGAGAGACCTTGCTTATGCAGTTCAACAACTCGACCACATTCAAAAAGGGAACGTTTTTTTGCCTTTGCCATCAGAACGTCATGACAGTGTGACTACCTGACAGAAACTGACAATGAATGCAGATTTTTGCACAGATTTGCCCTTTAAAGGCATGTGGTCTTAAACTTTTGATTGGGACTGTATTGCTTGTATTGCTTGTATTTCTTGTCTTTGGTCATGGATTGGCTTAGCTGACCATTTGCTGTCTGTTTTACAACTACTACACATACGTGAGTAATAATCAGTATACTGTTATCCTATGTTTGAGGCCCTCTCGAAAAGCAATTTATGAACTGAGCTTCACATGACAAGAGTGCCTGAACCATCAAAAGTTCAAGGTTACTGTTAGTCAGCAGAGAGATGTTTGCACTCACAGACAGAGGAAGTTTTGAGTGTGTGGTGGAGGTAGATCCTCTTTACCTCCACCCCAGATTTCCACTCAGCTGTCTGTCAGCAGTGTCTCTGTCTGCTCTGTTTTTGTTAGCATGTTCTTTTCTTTTCTCTTCCTCGATCCCTTCTTTTTACATCTTCCCAGCAATTCTGTTTTCCACTCCGTCTTCTGCCACTGTCTTTCTGCTCTTACCCATTCCCAGAATTCCTCTCTGAGTCCTTTTTTCTGTCTCTCCTGACTGGAGCCTGTCCCTAATTCCAACCCTGCAACTCACTTGCTGGTATTTTCATTTGACCTTTACACCCATCCCTTCACTCTCTGTTATGTTTTATTTATCCTTTCCCTAACTTTTCCTTCACCTTTCATTCTTTTTTTCCTCCTTTATCTGACCATTTTTTCCTCCTTGATATTTTAAGGAGAAAAGCAGCAGGGGAAAGTTAAAACACACCTGGACTAGTTTTGTCTCCAGCTATCACAGATAGCTTCTCTTCTCTTCTCTTCTCTTCTCTTCTCTTCTCTTCTCTTCTCTTCTCTTCTCCTGTTCCTTTCATTTCTTGAGTCATTTTGGTTAATCTGCACTATATCCCCACAGCTTGTCAAACAGTGAGTCAGGCAGCTGCTGGGAAACACCTGGGAAAGCCACAGCAACCGGTGTCAGAAGCATCCAACCAAGTGTTGACAGGGAATAAACATGCTAACACATCCAATAACACATGCTAACAAAGGCCACAAAGCATGTGCTTTTAGACGTCCAGGGAGAAAGATTGGTGATGAGGTATTGAGTCATGGCTTACACTGCAGCACCACTAGTTATGAAAAGAAATAAAGGATTCTTGCCATCTAAAAGTGGTGCAAGGGTGACTATACATACTATCAAGTCAAAGCCACAGCCTGATAACATGTCTGTGGGCTAAATGAGTCAAATCTTTTACAGTTTTTACCATTTTATCTAGATTTTCAATAGCTCTTAAAAAAATGATGCACATCCTTTTTTCGAACATTTTCATACAAAGCTAATAAACCCAAAGTACTGCTTTAGGGCACAAGTCAGCTCAGTCATAAATATTAAAATGTTCCAGTTCTAAAGTTTATATCAGACAATTTCGTTTTTATACATGTTGCCTTAGACTTTATATAGTTTGGAAACAATGCACCGACTCGCCAATATATTATAATGTGTGTTTTATTTTTAATGCTAAATTTCACTGGGTCCTCCTCTGTTATGACAAATGGCAGGTAGCTGTGTTTTTACATGTTGAAAAAGCTTGGAGCAAAGTTCATCTCCTGGCACCAAAGGTACATTTGGAAGACTACAGTTCCAGTTGCCCACTGACATTTATCACTATAAAAACGCTGGTTGCAGTTAGCACCTCAGAGGTGTGCATGTTTAACAATATGAAATGAAACAGAATGCTGCATAAAAAAGGACATCAATCATTCATCCTTGGGTTACATTTAAGGGCTTACTGTTGACTGTTTTTGATAAATAGAAAACACAAACCAATCCTCAGATGCAGCCGGCTGGATGAAAAGCTTGTTCTGGTGGGATACTGGGTGGTGGTTTGGTGCAGTACCCTCCCTTGGCACGAGCTTTTACGGGGCGTTTAACAGAGCGAGCACACATGTTTTTGTGGAGCGGTTAGCCCTCACATTTAGATTCATCATTACCCACAACTAGCATCTGTGTTCTCATTATTTTTTTTCCTTTTTTTCAGTCCAGACATGTCGGTTTTTCTTATTTTGTGTATTTTTTGTGTCTGCAGAAGCCTTATGTAAAAGCCAGTAAAACGTCAACTGGAAATCATTACTGTTTCTCATATTTCTGCATGCTTGCTTTGAGAAGCAGTGTCCTGTGAGGGAGCATTTGTTGTACCTTAATTCATATTTGCTAACAGTACCATGTGTGGCTGCATGTTTAAGATGGTGGCCTCAGTTGAATGGAAGGCCCAATCACGTGCCGCAGCATCATTTGTATTCTGGACGTCGTCTTGTTCTAATGTAATTTATATAGACTATAACTCTGATTGCAAGACAAACAGTCAGCTTGGCCGTTCTAGTTTATTCTGACATTGTTTGTGTGATGTGGACACACATAGCCACAACTTCTGTAGATTTACAGTTGTGGAAAGATAATGCAGGTCAAGGCAGCCTCATGAATCATAATGCAGTCATGAGGTCATACACTGGCTCAGTGGCGCGTGACCCTTCTAACCTCTGGCCAGTTTGTCGAGCACTGTGGCATCATTTGATGTGTCCGTGGCCTTTTGGTAAAAGTAAATGGACTGTAAAACTGCATGCTGCAAAGCTGCAACTGGAGCCTTGTGGGTGTGTGTCTCTGTCTGTGCCCCTCTGTCAATAAAAATGAAACAAATTTTTACAGTAATATAAATTATAAAGTCATTTTAATATAGTGGGAGGGTTGGTATTTTCTGACACTGCTTACACGCAGCAAGAAGAAGAAGTGTGTGGTTTTGTACTGCCACCATGTTCATCTGTGTGGTCTTACAGTTACATAGTTGAAATCTAATAAGTGATTACACATCACTGTGTACAATCTGCTGTAAGCTCTACAGTAATTCGATGCATAGATCAATAGAAAATATATATGAAGAAAAATTTATTGTCTTTTTTTTTTTTAAATTGAAACTCACTCATATCTTTGGTCTATGTTTGGAATGCCGGGTCTAAATGTATCCCACATCTATCCCACTTCCCTGTGAGATTGTTTTATTGCTAGTCTTTTGTGTGGGCTACAGGTGGGCCTTTCCATTAAAGCACCTCTCCAGTATAAAATAAAATAATTTCCACCTCAACATCACAACCTTATTTCCTCTAGCCGCTGTATTATGTTTGCCCATAAAGTGTTAACACTGCCATTAATGAGTGTTAAACATGAACTACATGCCCTGACGGCGTCATGGGAAGCTGAAGTCTAATTCCTCCCCTTTCACTTTCTTTCCTTTCTGCTGGCCTCCCCACATGGTCAGCAGAGCTCTGCTTTTTGGATCAGAGTGAATTTTCTCACAGGATACGTCTCCTGACACACATCGCAGTTTGGTTTTATTTACTGGCTGCTGTTGTTGTTGCTCCCATGTGAAAGCTCATACTAGCTTTTAACAACCTTGGGTTTTTTGGTGATGCGTGCTCTGAGAGATTTTTAAAACTCTTTTGATTTCCTCTCTCAACCCAGCAGCCTTGGGTGTTGTCACTTAAATAAGCAATGTTTTTGTAGAGTTCCATCTGACAGGGGGACAGTAGCATTACCAAGCGTTCCACCCCATGGACGTCTATTTTATCCCCACCTCTAAAACAAAGAATCTGATTAATAGCACTAAATTTTAAGGCTTGTTTTTAAACATAATCTTATTGATGGTTATGCGTTGCCCTCACATTGCAGAAGTAAATTACAGTGAGTCTGTGTCTGTGTCAACATTGAAAGGTCATTAACTCAGTGATTCATTATTTAAGCGTTCGTGTCTGACATCAGCTGGTTTGGGAAAAAAAGCAAAGATTCGCCTTTAAAATCCTGTTATGATGAAGAGCCACAGAGACTCATTTTATGTTGCAAGTCTTAATGAAAGGACATGAGGTTCCTTGTAGCAGCTATCATGCTGACTGTTGCTTGCCAGTAGGTTGTCCAACCAAACTGCCCCTTTGGAGATGAGACAAGAGCCTTTTGTATTGCTCCTTTCCAGTGCAGATACCTATATGTGATGCCAAAAGTTTACTTTGAAACCTTTCTAGTCAAAGTACAGTGAAGCCAGATGATGATTTTGAAAGAACTTTGCAGGAGACTACAGCCAGGGAAACGGATAGAAAAGATTATTTGAGTGCAATTAGGGTGAGTGGAGAGGATATGATTCATGTGGAAAAGCTGATACAAGGTACTTCACAAAAAGATGAGTTGCTCAGTGCAGAGTGTGACTCTGCTATCTTTACCGGAGACTGAAAGTCATTCTACCCTTGAGGAACCAAGGAGTACAAAGGTTGAAATCACTTGGGCAGAGAGACAACCTCCTAGAGGACGCAGACCACACTGCCAGTGCTGGTAGTACACATTCGGTAGATGGCAGGAGTTAGGATGTTTGAGCTGCTGTATTGGAAGCAGATGCAGGCACCTCATTCAGGTTTAAAACCTTAATCTTTCTCTGCATCTGGTTCACTTTTTGGCCTTGTGGAGGGAACAGCTGAAGGTAAGGTAACTACAGGGTGGAGGTTGGAAGGAAAAAGTCATGAGGGTAGGAAGGAAATGTGAGATTGAAGAGAGAGGGGAAATTGTAGTAGTTGGTTCAGGGACACTGCTTTGCACCACAGTTTAAGGAACCAAATTTGAATCTGTAGATTCAAGCCAACTTTTATAAGAGTAGGTGAGGACAGGAGGAGAGGAAGTGAAATAAGGGTGGAGGTCTAAAACTACTTGTCTGGCTGAACCTGTGGGATTGGGAGGTGGGTGCTGTATGGACCAGGTGCCTTGCGTTAAGGATACCCAAGATAGAAGAACTCTGAGCCAACAAATCAAACCTAATTAAAGTTCCACTGGCTAAGGTGCCACTGATTTGGAGCATATTTCCTTTTGAGCTACACCGCACTCACTCCCTCCTCACCCCTCACTTAGTTGCAGCATTTAGACGGTTAGGAGCCACAGTATGTACAATACAATGTTCTATATTAGCCCAGATCACAGGAGGTGGAGATGCTGTTCAACAGACAGTACTGGAGGTTTAGAAAAGATGGGATCTCTTTTTGAGCCAGTCCTCATGAGTGCTGCCAGACCTTTCGTGTTTAAATTGGAAACATTATTTACATTTTATTATTATTATTCGTTGTTCATTGAGCATGTTGGTGGTGATGGCTTTATGGTGATGCTTTGTGACAAAGCACTAGGAGGAAGACCTCTTTGTGCCAGCAGATGTGAAGCAAACAGATAAACTTTTGTCATTCTCATTTGGCGTGGGGTCCTTGCTTAAGAAGTGATGCTTGTGTTAGAGAATGTCTTCTTCCACATCTTGCAAACCTCTACAGGATGACCAGTCGCACTTTAAAGCAAAATCTGCTGGAACGCACCGCACTCCTGTCTTTGTGATAAGATTTGAGCCATGAGAGGCCATCCATTTGTTAAACCTCAGTTTCAGAAGGAACAATGCAGTTTTCATCTTTTTAATAGAATGCTTGACCAAAAATGAGATTACAAGGGTTGGAAATGAGCTTTCTCCAAAGGGTGGCTGGGCTCAGCCTTACAGATAGGTGATAATTTCAGACTTTTGAGAGCAACTCACAGTAGACCCGCTATTCTTCCACACTGAAAGGAGCCAGTTGAGGTTGCTTGGGCTTCTCCTGAGTGAGGCATATCCAGAGGCCCAGGTAGGCGAGGAGTAGGCCCAGGACATGCCAGAGGGGTTATCTTCAGCATGTCCTGGGCCAGAGCACATTCCCCCAGATGAAATAGAAAGTAAGAGTTTAAAGCTCACTGTCCATTCAACTCTTTCCCTTTGTTGGCAAACAAAAGCAACTATATACAATATCTTAATAGTTCACAGATGAATACTGTAGGAAGATTGCTGATACACCATGCCCAACATGATCCAAAAAAGAAACAAGCATCTAATGAATAGATCTAGTCACAGGTGAGTCTGTGACTGCTGAGCAAGAGTACAGAGACAAGATCAAAATGACTGTTTTGGCCTTGTCTTTGAAAAGTTTTTTATCTTGTAAAGCCATAAAACTTTATAATTATCTTATTACTGTTTCAGTGAGGCCTTATTATAGTTGAAGCAAACAAACTACATTTGTTTCAAAACAGGCAGGGAAGTTAAGGCTTGTGGTTGCTGCACATTTTCTTGCTTGTAAAATGTCTTAGAAGGAACTTGGCACACAGCTTTTTTCTTTATATAGTCTATGATACCAGTTAGCATGAATATACACAGTTCGTGTTTGCAATTGTGTGAAATTAAAGCATGGTAGATATTTTTGGGTATATATTAGTATATATTATATATTTTGGTATATATTAGAATGAGTCAGTGTGTACAAACCTTTTGTAGACTGGGAATGTGTGCGTGCCTTTATGTGTGTGTGAGCCTCGTTTTCCCAGATCTCAGTTTCAGAGAAGCACTTGGCACTAAAAACCTGAGCTGTAACACTTAACAACAAAGTTGTTTACTCTTTATACTGGCCCACTTCACCCTCATTTTGGGAGGGTTTCTCTGCCTTTGGCATAGCAGCATGTAGACATTTTTACAGCTTACTATGCTCAACACCATCTTACTAGCAGCTTTAATGGTCTGATGTGTGTTTTATGTGTGTTTTTGTAAGAACTCCAGGTATATGGATCAAACTTTGAGAAGGCCAGTAAAGGCAAATGCTTGATCATAGTACTCAGATTCTTCTGTGTTATTGAAAATGTGCACTTACTATGTATATATGTTGCTGCGGTCACACTTGGTTACAGTGGGTGCAAGAAAATGATATAAGAAGTCTAAATCTCAGGTATAGGTAGGGAGGAAGTAAAGCCTCCTCACTGAAATAATCTGCCATCTCAACAGTGTCTTCAGTAAGTGGTTAGCACCAACCCTCTAATGTCCAGTAAGCCAGTCATTATTACAAAATAAGCTATGACTTGGCAAGTGATATAATGACCAGCTTGCTGTATATTAGCCCACATATATACAGTAAGTGCTGCAAACAACCCCACAAAGTCTTAACTGGAACCACAGCTCCCCTTCAAATGACTAAGTGCAAACATTCCAGGGTATTTTGAGATTATCCCTTTTAACATCTGACGTTTTCACAGATGTTGCAGTGAAAATGTCAAAGCAGCACTTTGCAGCACTTTAGGAGCAAGCTGTAGCAAGCATGAGTGGCAGCAGTGCGAATGGGACCCCAAACCTTGGCTTGGAATTTGAGTTATCTAGATAGCAACACATGACAGGTTGCCTGCGAGACTGTGTCTATATCAGTCCTTTAAGGCCCAACTAGCGCTACAATTATTCTGCACTAGTGTGTGGGGAAAAGTGTCATTAAAATTATTTGATGATTAAAACGATCATGACTTGCCAAGAAGTTGACACATTCAAAGTTTGGCTGAAGCAGCTGGCTGTAGATCGCACACACATTTTGTCTTTTCATCTTGTAAAGAGGTAACTGTTCCAAATGGAGCAGTAGGAGTATGACTCAAGTCTGTGATGGGAGACAAAATTATGATTTTAATAATGTGTGTGTAGTGAAGCATGGTGTTTACAACTGCACTATTCTTGAAGTTAAACCCACGGCATTGCTCCTTAGTCCTTGTAAAGAAAAATACATTATCTAGTTTGCATGGATGCAGAATTTTATTATCCTTGTAGTGCTGACTGAATCCATTTTAAAATGAGGAATGTAAAATAAAAGGGTTTTGCTGTCTGCAGGAGTGTTTCCTTCTGAATGAATCTGCACACCCAGGATGAGTTGTTGCCCATTTGTTACTGCTTCAGAAAAGCTGAGGAAATCTTGATAAAAGAAGAAAAAAGATTAATTTTTAATCGTATTAAGTATTAGCATTAGAGTTCACCGTCAGGAGACAAAGCGATAAGGTTAAATAGAGACACTTTAGCCTGAATGAGTCATTGTGTCAGCAGATGCTTGATATACAGGGAGGTGGGGTGGGGGACGTTAGGAGGGAATTACGGGTACATTTTCCACCACTGTCCTCAAACCTGCCAAGCCCAAACACCAAGCTTAGACAGCAACCAGCTTACTTAGTGGCTGCACTCTGTCTGTCCTCAGCATTAGACACTTCAGCTAATGTTTTGGGCTGGAGCATCAGCCGCAGTGGGTAGAAGTATGTTTGCCTTGGAAGTAGTAGCCTAGCCGGTGAGTGCTGCCATCCATGTCAAGTGGTACACAGCATTATACCGTCCCAGGCAAACTTGGACGCCTAACCTGAGGAATTAATTTGCGGTTGTTTCAACACGAGCCTGAAGTGGTCGGCCCAGAGGCAGTATTGCATCCAAGGGTCAGTAGGGGTGTAATTATAGGGAAATCTGTTTAAATATTTGAACATATTTATTGATGCTCTGTGACATGTGGAATTGTGCCCCTCTTGCGTCAGGACTGCACAATCCTTTCCCAGTTAGGGTGTTTTTTAGCAGCAACCCTCCATCTGTCCTCACTTGAAAAATTGCACAAAGGCCTCTCAGCAAAGCAGCCTTTTTACATGTTTTCCTGTATCAATACTCTTTGCAGTCTTTGATAAGTCACACTCACCCTAAGGCAGTTAGGAGTTGGCGTTTTTCCCTGATTTTTTTTTTTTCCCCAGTCAGCAGACACCCATTTTGCTTTAAACTTGGAAATTTGAGTGCAAAAAAGCCGACTTCTTTCTTTCTTCACTCTTTCTGACTGTGCTTGTCCTCCCCTCCACCTTTAGTTTCCACCACACAACTATCATCGTGCATATGCACACACTTTCCACAGCTAGTGCCTTCGCTGAGTGACTGACACTTTGAGAAGACGGCAGTCCTGGGGTCACACAGTCACTGCGGTTAAATCTGGGATGCAGAACTTGAATAAAAAAGTTCTGCCTACGTTTTCATAAGTGCCCTTAAGCAAGGCTCTCACTGGATGTCTATTCTAAGTACTTGGCTGGAGGAGCTCGGCAGCCAGCAGGTGAAGGGTTCCAGACGTGAGAGCGTGGAACATTATGAGTATGAAGTAAAGCACTGCTGAAAATGCATGCATGCTAAGTCAGTCTTCCCCCGGATGAATAAAAACTTTCTAAAAATCCTGATTTTGGTCCAATCTTCCTCACGACCCACTGCGAACACATTAAGGCCCAAGAGGCACTTTTTATGGTGCAACATTGTGCTGTTATAAATCACCAAAAATTCAAAAGGCCTGTCTTTTTCACCAATGTTTTTTGAATTTATCTCTCGTGCCAGAGACACAAACACAAAACACTAAGCTTTTCCAAATGTCTGGAACTTGGGAAGCTCAGAGCATCATAAAAAACTACGAGGTGGTTTCCAGATCTGTACGCTGACAGGCCGAGGTCAGCTGATGAGGCTGTTTGCATCGATCAGCTGCTGGTCGCCTCTGACCTCTGTGTGCTGCCTCGTTAAAAGACTGCACGTGTTATCCGAATGCTATCTGCCAGTGTGCATTAGTTATTAGCGAAGCGTCTGTTTTGTGTCATTCACTTTGAGAAGAAATCTGGATATTTTCAGTTAACGGTGTGTAATTGGAGTCTCTGTATGTCCTGTAAGGATTTTGTTTACCAACACCAACATCAGGAACATTGGCCAACGTGAATAAAGCACACAGCGTCGTAAATATTTGGCATGGCATAAATAATGCTGCTGTTTTGCCTACATGTGTTGATGTGAGAGGAAAGTTAGGGTGGAGAAAGTTTCCTCCTTGGAGGGCTTTTCTGCTGTATTATTCGCTGGCTGAATTTCCAGCAGTCTGATGTAATTCACAAGTGGACAAGACACTGACTTTGAGGCTTTACATACAGCATTAGCTGCATGCTGGGTTCCTTCAACTCAACACAACATTTAAGCTGTAAATGTTCACCAGATACAGTGAAGTGCTGAAAGAATGAGTGAGAGATGATCAAAGAGAGATGCAGAGGTGGTCTGCCCAGGATTGGTTTCATGTCGTCACACTGAACACATGCTGTAAACACCCAAATTCAATATGTAGATGCTACTCTTTTTCTAGAAAAAGAGAGATAGGTGGAAGTGTCTGAGAAGAAGTGAGGTCAAAGGGTAAGAGATGTAGATCATATACAAGAGAAAAAAGCAAAAATTGTTGCTTTGGATGCAAAAAATAACAAAAAAAATACCCTAAACTTACAGTGGCTAAGAAGTTACTCGCACCACAAGAACACAAGACTATTTCACAAGAACTCGATGGCTTGGATGTGCAGATCTAGCTTTCGAACAAAGATCCAGACCTTTCCTCCGTAACCACCAGCATGTCAGCGTTTTCCACAACTGGCTCCACCATCATCTTGTTGTTTTTGGTTTTAGTGATGGGATAAGCCGCTTATTATATGTAATACATACTTCTATGGAGTTGCCATAATGAGCCTCTGACTTTCCAGCCGTCAACAAATTGCATTATCTTCTCCTTTGTTTTGTGTTTTATAGCAATTATTGTGATCATGGCAGACTTTTTGTTTTTTCAGCTAAACATCAACACATTGTCAGTGTTTATATTGTAGTCACCACTGTGCCTGCTTGCATAGTTGTATTGTATCAGCTTCAACGGACCTTATGTTGCTATTAGTTTAAAGGACATTTTTATGTTTAGCATTTTTAAAACTTTGCACAGCGAGAGCACCTCAGACAACATCCGTGAGCATAAACTTTGGAGTCCATATCATAAAGCTGATAAGGTTAAACATATTTGGACATCTGCTGACTCTGACTGTGCAAGAATGCAGAGGGAGTTTTTCTGAGGGCCTCTTGTAAAATTAGAAGGAGACAAGGGCATTGATTTGTGCAGTTTTAATTTAAATATTTTGGAATATTTGGGGAGATTGCATAAAGCAAAGTGACCTCAGTCTGATAGCCTTTTCTGTTTTTTTTTGTTGTTTTTTTTCCTCGAGTAGCTGGAGCTGTTTCACTGTATCCAGGCATTTCATTAAGCAGTGAGGAAACGCAGACCGCAGCTCTCCCTCACATTTCTTGATGGATTGTGTTTTTAGGGAGGGTGCAAGTGGGGCCAATTTAGATGCGGTCATAATTGTTTCAGTGGTCAGTTTTTATAGTGGGAATGTAGAGAGGACTTTGATTTCCAGTTAGCAGTTATTTTGCATGGATAGAGATCAACTTTTTACTTGGCTCTCTGATTAGAGCTGATCCACTTCACAGCTCAGTTCACTTCTCAATAACCAAGGGTAGATTGTAGAGATTTTTTTTTTTTTTTTTAGTAAAAGTTTAAAGTGAAAAATCTCAGCAGAAATAAATGACAAAATGGCATACAATCATAAGATAACAAAACCAAACAGAGAACAAATAACTTATAACAACAGTGTAATATTCACACACGAGGCTGTAATGTGAAAATGAAGAAGTGGGGCTTTAAAATACTTGCTTTAAAAATGCATTGACCTTACCTGACATTAAATGGGATATTTCTGCTTTAATAAAATATGGCCTTGCTGTCTATTAATAGCTATATATCATTGAATAGACCACAACATCGCTAAAAAGATGGAGCAAGACACACAAGCGGTCAGACAATGACACCGGTGGCCATCTGCATCTACAAAAATGTGATCCAGGTTGTAAGAAATTGCCCCCTAATCCTGAAGGGAAAGAAGACATTCATCAACCGTGAAGCTGAGCTTGATGGTGATGGGGAAAAAAGGTGGAAGAATGAACAGAAGCTCTATTCCCCGTTAGTGGAAAATAAGAACGTTAATGGACCGATTAAAATGCAGGTCACTGATGATTGCTTTTAGAGCTTTCCGTGTCTTCTGTGTCACTCGTCTGTTCGGTTTCAGGTAATGTATTGAAATTCAGGGTGTTTTGTATAGGCTTTCGAGCTTTATATCATTCAACAAACACTGACCGGCAGCGTCGAGATGCAGTAGTAGCTAAGACACAGGCTTTATTCTGGCCAGCAAGGCTGCGGCAACAAAACACTCCCTAAAACTGTCTCAGTGAGGGATAAAATGTATAATTAAGCTCATTTTTCCCCCTTCTCAATATCTGTGCTGTTTGGTGGTTTGATATTTGCACATGCTTATGGGATTCACAAGCTCAGCATTTCATCATGGTAATAGCAGCCTATTTTGTTCTAAGTTACTGCATGGCCGGAGAAGTCTGCTGTTTAATGTAGTGCTTTCATGTTTTTCTTTCTGTTGAAATTGCACTCTTTTCTCTTATATCCTCCTCTGCTCGTTGCTGTAATGAAAAAGGCACTTTCTTTGCTTCTCGCTCCTTTTTCCTTTATTACCGCGTGTGTTTTTCTTCAGCAGTTCCACTTCATGTGACTTTCCAGTGATTACAGACGCACATGTCAGTCTTACTTTTAGTTGCTCGTATTGCAACTTAGTATTTTAGATTGAATCAATGAGGCGTTTGTCCCTGACTTGTATAGGCTAGCATAATTCTCTCTTCTTTGTCATTTTAAAGGCAAAAAACTCCACAGCATGTTTTAAGGGCTTATTTCTAAAACTTGTTTATTACAGATAAGCAAAAAGCTTTCCCTGAAACCAACTACTGTAAAACTTTTTGGGCCGTTGCTGCTGAATGTGCTGCTCCATCATCCCGCTGCGTTCATCTGCTACTAACACCACTGAACAATAAAGACTTGCTGGTAACACGGAACTGGTTGTGTGTGTCTTTCAGTATCAGTCTGTATCTAAGTTTTATCACGCGTGTGTCTGGAAGCTGGAGGATTAGCTTCAGTGGCTTTCCCAAGGCGATGCAGGAGTTTTGCTCTGCTTTGATGTTGGTTGGTTGGTTGATGAAGGTGGAGGCCCTTCCCAGCAGGAAACGACAGGAATAACTCGGCTGTCAAGAGGACCTCGTCTGAGGTCTGTCTGGACTCACACATAACAGACGCAGCTAGAAGTGAGCAGTGTTCAAGTTAGATCTGGCTGAAAGATAACCTCCTAATCACTCTCTTATCAGTGCAGGAGGAAAGGAGGGGAGAAATGTAAACTGCTGTTGCTCTGCAGCCAATGCATTCAGCTATGATAAATGTAGAAGGCAAATTCACTTTATGGTCTTATGTTTGGATTTAGAGTGTGTTTAGGAGATTTGTGACACACTCTGTGTGGCTGGGTCTATTTTAACTCCAGATGTTTTGCAACTTTCAGAAAATCTGAATATATATATTTTAAGGTAAAGCTTAAAACCTAAAAGGAAACTGGGACAGCTTTCCCACTACTTTATAGTTATCGGGTGTTTACCTGTACGTAGGTGCATTTGCAGTATAGTGTTGCTGAATATCTTTCCTCTGGAGTTTCAGTCTGAGCACTGCTTCTTCTAACAGACTTGTCTAGTGTCGGTTTGAAGCAACTGTGATGCTAGCTGAGATTACAGGCTGCCATTCTCAACCCCAGACTCCCCCAAAACACTTCTTTTTTTGTTCTTTTGAGGTGTATCTCAAAGACTGCCATAGCTTCTGGACTATATATGTGTGCTTGGGCATTACGGTTGTAGATGAAATACTGCCATACACCTCTAAGACATCTCTTTGTGTGTGCGTGTTTGTGTGTGTGTCTCTGTATGTGCTAGCAGATGAAATAAGATATGCCATAAAGGCAAACAGAACAGTTGAAGTTATGTGTGCGCTAACAGGTGAAATAAGATATTCCAGCAAGACAACCATGTCACCTAGATTTATTGTGTGTGCACACGCGCGTGTGTGTGTGCCCTAGCAGACAAAATAACATGCACCACAAAGACAATCCCAGCACTTAGAGTTATTGTTAGTGTTTGACTGTGATGGCAGCAAAAGAACCCTGTTAAACCTCAAAGGCAAGCGTAACATTTGTGTTCATCACGTGTCTGTGTGTGTGTGTGTGTGTGTTACTGGGAAGCTGTCGATGTTGACATTCTTCTTGAAGCCTTCTCCTCTGAAGTCTCCTTCAGTGACTGGCTTGGGTTCCTCAGAATCCCACCTGCACACTTGATACAACCCCCATCCATACCTGTCACTGTGTTTCAGATACCCCAGACTACATCACTGCATGACTTCCCTCCTAGCTTTGAAGTGTGTGTGTTTGAGCATGTGTCTTTCCTGTCCAGATTAACTTCTACCGACACGCACCGTGGCAATCTTATTTTTTGCCTAAGCATTCTCTCATCCTTTGTTTTACTTTCAGATTCAAATTGTGCATTAAAAAACCCCATATTAAATTCACCAGAAAATTCAATAACACACCAAATATTGTGAAAAGTTTTTACTGACTTTGAGAAAAACTTGGCATGTCAAAATGGAAAAGACACAGAACCCCTAAGGGAATGAAACTTAAGCTAAATGCTTGTAGTGTTGGTATGTCAGTCCATCTGGCATTTGGATCCAGCTTCATTCTGCACTATTAGATATATTTCAATGAAGATCTGTTCGAACATTAATGTTGACTTTGTTGGTTTCTTAACTTTTCAAGTCAATAGCAGGTTAAAACTTCCTTTTCAGTGAAATATATTCATCGTGTACCATCAGTGGGCCAAAATACTTCTCCAGTACTTTAGTTTGCGACCAAAATATCCACAACCAACTTCATATGTATTTTATATCTATTATACCATTTTATTATTTACTGTGGTGTTATATGAATTGCAATAGGGGAGGTCTTTATAAAAAGAATGGAAATGCAGTTAAAACTCAAAAATTTCTGTCCTCCTTCACATTTTCCAAAGATGTTCATTGGGCCAATTGGAATCTTTGGCGGGCCGAGTCTGGCCTTGCTTGACTCCTCTAACTCCTGTTGTGAATCTGAGGCAAGACTTGAACATTACTGTTCACAGACACTCGCCATCCAATCTGCTGAGCTGTAGCAATTGTAGTCTGTAGATGTGCAGAGCTGGTAGAGACATGCCCCAGAAGCCGGTTAGACAAAGTATTGACTGGCTGAATATAAATTCACGCCATCCTTTTCAGATTTTTATTTGTAAAAAAAAACTTTGAATACCACATAACTTTTTCCTTCTAGTTCACAATTATACACTACTTTGTGTTGGTTTATCACATAAAATCCCAATAAAATATATTGTTTGCGGTTGTAATGCAACAAAAATGTGGACAAGATCACAGGGTTTGAATACTTTTTCAAGGCACTGCATGCAGTTGAGCTCCTCCAGTATATGCTTGTGTTCTATTTAAAACAACAACACAAACATCAGGTGCCTGTATGCCTGCAGTGTCCAGCTATGACTCCAGATATGAATTGTAGTTGCATGTCATTGCTCTTTCATGGTAGCAGCTGTTAAGCATGTGCAGATTACATGAAATGAAGAGAAATGAGGGGAAAAATCTGACACAGTCCAGTGCTATTTTCTTTCTCATCTAATGCACAAAGTAACGCACAGTCATTTTGGCTAGACAACATTGTCTCTCCAACTCTGGCCCATCTCTTCCCCCAAAGCAGGAAGCAGCAGATCAGGACCAGTTCCCAGGAGGATAAGATAATACAATAACCATAAAAACCTCCTTCCAGCACCCACCACACACACACACACACACACACACACGCACGCACGCACGCACACACTGTCTGCCTTGCCTACAGCCTCCTGTTGGGACGACAGCTCAGCAGCACCTGTTTGGAAGCACTCCAGCTCCACCCGGCTCATTTCAAAATTTGAAATCACCTCCACAACCTTTTCATTTATTTTGCTTATATCCAGATCAGTACAGAGAAAATTGTTGCCTACTTGTTGTTGCACCTGGTGGCTCAGCATGTCAGCTAATTGTAGATAGTATTCAACGAGGAATCACTGAAAGCACTCACTGCACGCTTGTTATAGCTGCACATGCAAGCGAAACTTTAAGAAAAAAATTCTGAAAAGAAAAGAAGTTTCAAACACGAGTTCTACAAATCCCCCTTATCCTGCACACCCCCTCTAAACCTCTAGATTCAGCTTGCAAGAACCTTCCCAAGATACGCTTTCACTTTCGAGCGCTTGCTAGCGCTTAGATGAAATCCAGCGAGGGATTGCCTCGTCCAGCATGTGTTCCTGTGTTGCAACCCCTTCTGCAAGCATGCAAAATTGTATTTTCACAAGACAAAGTAGAAACAGGAAGAAGTGGAAGATGCTCCAGGGAAAAGCAAGAGTTGACACTGTTAGAGTTCATGAGAAAGGAAATGCTGGGAAAAGGGAGAATGGCAAAGATCAGTGCATTACTGATCAACTCTGTTGTTTTTGTGATTTGCAGATTTGTCAGAACAGAAAGGAATCCAGAATCAAACTGCAATGAATTGTGGAGTTGTTTAAAACGTGTTTAAAGCGCAATATATTCCCTAATTTTTTCTGAAATTCTCATATGTGCATATTCTTTGCTACATGCTTCACTGTGCCATGCCTTCATCGTTTCTTGTGCCATCTAAATTGTCAAAAAGCCTTCACAAACAGTCACCAAATAAGAATAAGGACATGGACACAACACTTCTCTTCATGGCACAGCTTGTTGACAGTCTCCAGACTATATGTTGGTGTTGAGGTTAGTTAAGGCCAACACGCCAGACAAAACCGCTGTTCTTCTTGGGCCAAGATGTTTTTGAGAGTGGTCATGTTGCGTGTCACCACAACACGCCAATTTTTCAAGGTCCTGATCTCAGCAGGCCACATGACTTTGTGTCAAAGTTACTCTCCCCACATCTCAAGGTCTTCAGCAAGCTGAGGCTTCAAGAGATTGCTGCTGAGAGGCGGATGCTTTGCTTTCACATCAACTGGTCCGCGCTGGATAGTGACTAAATAGAAGGAAGAAACAAAAAGGAAGGGGAGGTTGGTTTGCAATATCAATGGAGGGAACAGAATAAAGAGGATATGAGGAACCCATGGATAGCTCCCTTTTTTCCAATTAAAAGTTTTCGCGTTAATCAGATATGCCAGATGACAATTGCCTGGAAACAACGAGGTCTCAAGTCAGTGAACAGTCATGTTTTACATCTGCTCTCATTTCCTGCTTGACACAGATTGAGAGACATGAAGGATCGCAGCACAGATTCACTCGCCTCAGGAAGAGCACGTTATCAGGCGGATATTGAGTGAGAATGCTCTGCAGTGTCTTTTGCAAGCAACAAACCCCAGCAAGCAACTTCAGTCCTCCTCCTTCTCATGGGTTACCGTGGTGACAGGCTCTACTAATCCACTGACACACTCACTAGATTTCTATCTTGCTCTGGATTCAATTAGCTGGGTCTGGTTAGGAAGAGATAAGTGTCCTTTGTTAAGACTTTGATATCCTAATGAGTGGGGATTCAAGGCCCACAGTACATTTGATTTTACTTAGGAGTCAAGAGATAGAGGGAGCTTATCAGTGACATTGGGGGAAAGGAGATTAGTCTCAGAGTATTAGTAGCAATGTGACATGATATAGTGGTTAATGATGTGTAACAAACATGCTTATCCTTGTCTCTGCTTTGTTCAATATGCATAGAAAGGAGAAAAAGGGGATGACTATTGTTGAACCGTAATTTGTTTGACAGCGTTGCTTTTACAAAGATGAAATTTCTCCAGCTTGTTCTCAGCACATAATTCCTTTTGACAATTACACAGACACGCCATTCATCTTTCATGCCATGGTAATTGAGTTTACAGACAGTCACGGAGGCTCGTTTGCAGACTCTCATGCATAGACATGTTTGTCTTTCTCGGAGGAAGCGCCATCCCAGTGTCCCTATACTCCAGCAGGCCAGCTGGTGGTGTGATCCTCTGTTGAAAGCTGAAAAAGTTGAAAAAGAACTACCTGCAATGAGAAGTGTTTTACAGCCAGAAACAGCCAGTGCAGAACTGAAAACCCCCTAAAAGTTAGGGAGGACTATAGCACATTGCAAATGTCCAGTGGAGCAATCTGTTGCAGAGTGTACACATCAAATAGTCTATAGGTAATGTGCTTTTTTGTCAAAATAATAAATTTTTGTACCAAAGCAAACAAGAAAAACTCACTTTGAAAACCTTATTTGGTCATTAATACACAACACTAAATCACTGAGCCCATGGTATCGATCAACAGTCTCTTGAGCTCCCTGCAAATATATTATGGTGTTTCTGTGCTTCCGGAAGTAAATGACCCCTCAAACATGACATACAACAAGAAAGCGAAACAAATGAAGAGCAAGAACTTGAAATCAACCAGTAAATGTAGAATTTTCAGCATCTCTGTTTTTGTACATTATGGGTCTGATTTTATGACTAATATTAACAACATGATGCTGGCTGTAAGTCACTTTTTATGGTAGCCTCTAAAACAACACTGTGCCCCTGTTTCAGTCACAAGCTCGCCTTTCACCTCAGTCTTTTGGGTTTTTAGAAGTAAGTGACCATATTGATTTTTGATGCACTCCATTGTTGCACAACCTTCTGACATGCTGGCCATCCTTCAGATCAGGTAAAGGTACTTTTTCAGGCCTAGCTTTGGATTACTACTTGTTTGGCTAAAACAAACATCTGACTCATGTCTCGACTGCATTGAGATGATGAGCAGAGAGGTTAATTCATCAAAGTAACAGCAGATTTCCTTGTAGAAATGTATTTGTTTCTCCAACAAAGAATTGGCAGACTTACACAGAAAAAACTGTTTATATGCATTAACCTTTTTTAGGTGTCTGATTAGGTACTGTATATTGTTCAATTCATATATAAAAGGGGCATTTTCTTTAGCTGGTAGAACACATTTATTGTATTCTAATTCAATTTCATTTTTTTTACTCAATAGTCAAAGACACACTTTGGGAGCTGATCTCTTGCATTTCTTTGCAGTGAGACACGGTATCTTAAAGGATGCTTACTGACAGGTCTTGTGTTCACAAAATAACTGGCTTTGTTTACTGAAGGTCACTCAGTGTTTACCTGAGCAATCTAAGGTCATCAAGCTCTGGGAAGTACATTCACCTCTAGCTAGGTATTGTTGAAGCTGGAGGTGACACACATTCCTGACAGTGTGACTGTCTGATGGCATGCTGGGGTATGTGGCGCAGTGTGAGCGGAGTTGCAGTCTTATCCAGAATGTTAATACAGGCCGAATGGTTTTCTCACACTGATGTAACATACCTAATGCCTCACAGGCTGATGCTGACACAAATCTACACTGACGCTCATGGCACCGACTCTTTCGTGTGAAGTATTTGTGAGGAATTCCTGGGTAAATGCGATGTATGAGCTGGTTTGGCTGTTTTACAGTAACAGGGTAACATTGTCATTTATTGACCCACCTAACACTGAACAGTTTACAGATGTGGTGCTTACAGCTGACACATTGTACAGCAAACTGTTCGAAGTTACTTAGAATGGCAGCTGCATAGTTGTCATTAACTTTCCCTGCTTTTATTTTCCTGCTTTATGTTCCTAGTATTAAAAACATTTAGACCACTGCTGCTCCAGTAGTTGTGTCACACAACTAACACAGGAGCATAAATAGTTTGATAAAGGGCTGATGATGAAGACTTACATATACAATAGTCCAATATCTTTATGAATTGTTACGGATAAATAATACACAGCTGAGAATACCTAGTGATAACTGTAGTCGTTACTGTGTGTATGTGTGAAGGAGAAAGTGAGAGAGAAACTGTAGCATAGCAGTTGTATTAGTAGTAATTAGTTGTATTGGGACCATAGTGTTTCTGTAAAATAAAATGATTTGGGAATAAGGGTGCAAACCGAAGCGGTATCGGTACTAATAGGAGGGTAACTGAAGGAGAGGAAGCCGTGGACGTGATAATATCATCTCTGGAAGCCATGATTCCAGACGTATTATTTTACGTATTGGGTAGACAGGGAGCAAAGAGCATGCAAGGTTAAAGCCAATCCTACCAGATGTTGCCTTCAGCGAGGATCCAATTCCTCTTTAGGGCCACTGACCCTCCTGGAAAAGAACAATGTGGCCGTAGATCAGAATTAGAGTTCCACGTTCTAAAGTGCGTGGCTGCATGTGTGCACGTGCACCAGCTGGCTGTGTTCCCTCTCTGTCTTTATAAACCGATCTGTCTTTTGGAAATTAAAAGAAAGAGAAAGATTTTTTTTCATTCGATATAACTGAATTGTTGCCCCCTCCAATCCCCCAACCACTTCTTGGAAAATCCTCTGTATATAAGGGTAGTAAGATGAGGTTTGCGGTGATGGGGCAATTCCCCTGCGGCTGCAAAATATCACTTTCTCCCTGTTGGGCAGAGGAATTACTGACACGCACCAAAAAAACCAAGTGGCCTGGGGTCTAGGGTTTCAGGGACCTGCGCATTCAAAACCCTCCATTTGAAAGGATCGTATCGTTTACAAAGCCTTCCCCGGGATAGCAGTTTTTATCGGTGAAAATGACTCACTGTTTTTTTTTTATGATTTGGTCTCATTGTGAGCAGAGAGCCATCTCATCGTCACGTGGCCACAAAGCCATGTGGAACTTTCTGGGTTTTAGTGATAATTAGGGGGTTGCCCACTTTCTTCAAAAAAAGAAGATTTTTCCCCCCTTCCTTTATATGTCCACCGAAGCCAGTTGATTTTTTTCCCCCTAATGATTAGTTTTAACAACGTCGAGAATATTTCAGTTTAAAGGTTGCGGTGACCTCGGCGAATGATGGATGGCATGGAAAAGCTAAAGAGAGGACTCAAAGGGCAAGGACAGTAAAGTACCTTTATAAAGGCTGTGCACTTTCTTAGTACGTAGTCAAAGTTTGCACTATTGCAGAATTTCTTCTACTTTAAAGGTCCATTGATCAAATCATTGATTTGATTTTTAATAATCTATGAAAAAAGACTTTGGTATCAAAATAAAAGAGTATTCTCTGTGACTGTACATGAAGCCACTGTCTGCAAAGTGAAAGTGACCAGCACACATACCTTGCTGCCAATGCTGCAATTGGCTTCTCATTTCTGCGCACATTTGTGGAACCAGTGACGCATTGTGTTGCTGTCCACCGCAGCAGCGGGTAGTGAAATGCCTGAGGAGACACAAGGGCACACTAGTCCAGTAGCAGGAGTGAAACCCGTGACTTGATCACTTGCAGTACAACCACAAAGTGTCCAGTGCAGCTTATAGTGTCAAAGAACATAAATGTAAGAGAGGTGGATGAATGTAAGCAGCGTACTTGCTGTAGATCAGGCAAGAAAAACCTTGCTACACTTTCTCTTTCTTGTAATTGTGAACCTTTTGCCACAGTTATATCTATATACAATTAATCAGCTATCAGTTAAATTACTTTAGCTTAGCCCAAAGAGAAATGAGGAAACACATGGCTGTACTCTGTCCAAGGGGAAGTCTCCGTGTATTAAGGATCATTCAATTAAGATATATCTTGTTAGCTTAGTAACAAGTTACAATACAGTCATGTATTTTTTTGGAGAAGCAAACAAGACTAAGAGCGGTATTTAGTGAGCTGCAAAGGTACTAGGATTACAACAAGCTATCGTTAAAGAAATGTCCACAAAGTTTGTCATCTTTTATCTGACATAAATCAGTAACCTTTGCTTTACTGCTCTACAAAACCTTTCTAAGCACAAATGTGCTGACCTCATCATAATGACCCCAATCAGCCCCTTTGTTCCTTCTTGCCCTTTAAAACAAACAGAGCAAGCCTGGAGGGGGTGTGAGAAAGGTGGTTTTCATTTTGAGAAATCCAAACTGCTTGCTGGTTTACAGGATCGGGGGTTTAATTCCCACAGGATCCCCACCTACCCCTTATATTGAAAAGCGCTTTGGATTATGGTCTTTGAGAAATGGCATAAGTTACACTATTTTTTTCTACAGCTGCATCAGGGGGAGCTCAGGGTGTCAGCTGACAATCCATCCGTGAATGCAGTAAATTTCTATCTGTTCCAAGAAACGTTGCTTTGTTGGCCTCTGGGGCAGCCACATTATATTGAAGTGGTAAATCAGAAACACACCCAGAGATCTCCATTATTGCTTCTTGTGCTCTTTAAGCTGTTGAAACCAAACCCAGCTATCAGTTTGTTTTTTCATTCACATTAGCGAGAACTTTTTTCTTCTTTTTCTGTCTCCTTTTTTCACATTTTAAGGCTACAGCTTTACTTATTCATTAGGTCATCCAGACATAGCACCTGATTCTCTCATCATCTCTCTCTGTCTCATAGGCGAGACTAGACTTCTCTTCCTCCCTCCTTCTATATCCCAGGGTGCACGCATGGCTTTGTGATCACTTGTCTAAGGAAAGA
The DNA here is from genome assembly GCA_015106755.1 of Etia nguti. NCBI lineage: Eukaryota > Metazoa > Chordata > Actinopteri > Cichliformes > Cichlidae > Etia > Etia nguti. The sequence continues at coordinate 22,036 of VUQG01001937.1, read as the reverse complement.
TGAGGAGGAGGAGTAAAAAGAGGTGATAAAGAGAAGATGTAATAGTAAGGAAAGATGAATGGGTGAGAAAATATGAAGATTAAGGTGAAAATGGTGGAGAAATGGGAGGACAGATAGAGGCAGAAGAATGAGTGGGAGAGGGGTGAGATAAGGGAGGAGTGGCTGAGAATATTAACAGGCAGTAGTGAATGTTGGGAGCACAGAGGAGGGAAGATAGAGTTGGTGTTGTAATGCTGCAAGATCAAAGCTTGCTCTTGCAGCATTTTGCAAAGGCACGGATTTCAAGCTGCAGTATATTGTAGGATCATTCTGTACATCGTGTCTGCTCAGTGCCCAGTGTGAGGCGCAAAAGTCCATTTGTTAGTGTTTTTAATATGCTTAAGTGGATTTTCCTGGATTTTGGTTTTTTGTATTTTACTGCACTTTGCCATGGTTTGCACACATATTTCAGAAGTCCTTTAGCTCCACAATGCATCTGCTATTTTCAACCCTGTCTATAAACTTACGGCTCCGTTTGCACAAGTTGCACCTCCTCTGTTAACTACCAATCTGCTGAGTCATTAACCCTGGCCCTTCCAGTACTTCCTGGGCTTTCAGGTTAGTTTTCATAAAACTAAGTTAAAAAAATTGCATGAAAATCCTGATCTGTATTAGAAAGAAAATTGAAATAACTACAGTTTATCAAGTCTGAAACTCAAAGGCCAATGGCAGTTATCCACAGCCCTTGAAAACAAACTTATGACAAGTGTTGAATCCTAAACAAGTCTACTGCTATACGCATTGGTTTCTGCTCATCACCCAGGCCTGTGATCCAAGAAAAGTGCCACTTTGGAGTTTTTTAGCTGACAGCAGAATGTGCTGTTCTGTTGAGACTGCAGGGAAAAGGTCAATTCTGAAATCAAAGCAGCCATCCAGGACATGTTGTTATCAGAGAGAGATTAAGTTCTTACTTGGTAGGTTCACTTGATAAACTAATTGTATTTGTAGTGCTCCTCTTCATTTGAAGCCTTCTGGACATGAAAAAACTAACAAGCAACTTTTCTCCAGAGTAGACAAAATCATATCACATGCGCTAGCTGGATATTTCTCACTTTTTGAGTAGCAATTCTATTATTATTTTTTTTAACTCCTGAAGCATTTCTGAGTAACACACTTTATCTACTAAACAGCAGGCTACTTAAATAGACAGGTTATTATTTAAGACCAGCCACTTGCGTGTGACCTTGGTATTATTTTTCCTACTGTGTGCTGCAGATGTGGCTGGATCACCTGCTTGTTATTCATAGCAGGGAGCCCCACTTGTCTTAATACTCAACACTCACTATCACCATTTCTCCCCTCCACTGGCCAGAAGATGAGGGCTTTGATAAAGGATTAGCTGCTTCCTCATATTATTTCTCCTTCTGCCTCTTGCCATCTGCTGCCCTTCGTTCTTCCACATTAGATTTTTTTATATTACTTTACTTTTATGGGCTGCTGAGAACTTTGGGTTCATGAATTTTTAATATTGGCTTCGAAAAAGAGGAAAACTATTTTCACACCTACTGTATATACTTCTTTTTATCATCAGCTGTCTTTTTTAATTCTAAGACAAGACCACTTTAGATCTCTAGTCACCAGAAGGGTGAAATCAAGGAAGTTGGGAAATAACTGGAAAGCCCTTTGTGTTTCTAAACATTAAATTAATTTCAGGCCACTCTAGCAAAAAGATTGATTACAAGACACTCATGCAATGTCCATTCTACAGCTGTATTCATGTCCATGAGATTTTACATACCATGAGATACTAAAAGCTAATCACTTTATGGAAGAAAAAAGACTGCAGTATTTTGTGTTTCAAAAGTGGGCTCAGTCTAACGTAATCCAATCATGGATGGAGGGATGGATGGCATCTGCGCGCATAACTAATTTAGGGGTTTTTTTATTAGTTTTTTAACAAAATAAGGTAAACAGTTTCTAAAAAACTGGGGAAAAAAGAGGGCCCAAGCAACTACCTTGTGGAATACCACAGTAAATTTCTTTGCTGTTAGAGCATGTGCCACTGTAGTCTAAGGAGCTTGGAAAGAAAAGCGTCTGAGTTTCTTTAAGTCCCAGGGGGTCAGTGACCCTCTTGGGGGGCACTCCCATAGGGCTTAAATCTGGGACTCTCCACCAGTTGCTCTTAGAACTGAAGAAGCTCCTCTCATCATGTCCTGATTAGAGGTGAAACGTCATCAAAAAACTTAAAGAAGTCCAGACGCTTTTCTTTCCAAGCTCCTTAGACTACGATGATCTGGATGACTGAGAACCTTCACAGACATGTGCCACTGTAGAACACCTGAACACCTATCCCTGAAAGATAACTCTACATAAAGGTGAAAGCTTAAGGTGAGAAACAACAGCATTTAAGCTTTTCCATACGGATATTTTGGTCAGTTACATCAAATTCAGCTGTAACATCTAAAAGAATTGCTCCTACAAACTTTTGATTATCCATATGCCTATAGCACTTTCATATGCACTAATGCTGTATTGGCCTAAGTGCATGTTGTGCATTTGTTAGATGCACATTCTGACAAAAATTAAAAAAAAAAAAAAAAACTTCACAAAACAATACTAATTTCTATGTTTTATCTGTTGAGGTTGACATACTGCATTAGTGTCATATAGTCTGAACTGCATTTCAGATAGGCAAGATACCAGTATGAATATGAAAAATACAGCAGAGAAAGCCTTTTGCTTTTTACAGCTGCCACCTCCACACTGCCCACATTCTCACGAACACTAATTTAATTTCTGTGGCTTTATATAATGTGTAATGAGCAGAAAAGGCTGCTTTTCAGTGGAAATATGTAGGACAGAGTATTCTAATAATGGTTTTGCTAACAGCACAGTCATACATTCTGCTGGAAAAGCTGACCTTATCCACATGCTTTTCAAGGTCTCATCTTTTCTGAAATGGATTTTGATTCTCCCCCAAGGTCTTATGTTTGTTGAGGGTTCAGTTCCAAGTGATGTTGAAAAACCTCTCTACTGTAACTCTGGAGGAATTCCTGGGTTTTAGTGTGTACAAGCTACTGCTGCTGCTTTCCAATGTCAATTTTGCACCTTTTTTTAAAAATTGTTTTTAAATGTTACAAAGTTTTGCAGTCTGTAAAGAAAAACCTTGAAAGCAATCAAAAGTATCACTTCCTCATACATTCATAAGCCTTTTTTCCCCCTTTTTGATGATTTGTTCCCTTTGTAAGACAAGAAATGAAAGTATTGCATGGTCAAACCCCTTTCCTCTGCAAAGAGTGTGTGCTGATGTGTGTCACAGTGCATCCTGGCAGCATAAAGCAAAATTTCTTTGCGGCTGTCTTGCCAGAGCTCTCCAGTTCTTGGGGTTTTGTTTTTTTCTCAGCTAAATAAGGGAAAACAAATCAATGTTGAATGCAGGAACTGTGTCCAACGTTGCTGACTCTAAGCCAGAGAAATAGTGACCTGGAAGGTGCGTGCTTGTAATTCTCCTCTTCGTCACATTGGTTACCTTTCAGAGCCTCGATGCTGCTGCTTTTTTTTTTAGGTTTAAATACAGAAAGCTGTTTGTCAAAATCAAGAGGGAGTGATTTGTGAACCATGTCATGCCTATGTGGACATGACATGGAAATCACCCACTGTGGTGGTTCTTTTTTATTATGTGATGAATGCATATATTCCTAAATAGCCCCAGTGGGACTTGAACCCTGGAACCTGCCTCAGCTTCGTGACCTCTGAGTAGAAGAGGAGTGAAAAGGGACCCATGTGATCATGCTCTTCATTGGCGCAGAAAGCTACAGTTCACTTGCCCCTTTAATCTCTGGACTGTGATGATCAAACTGCGGACCAGAACTCGGTGTATTTTAATCAACATCAGAATACACTGCATTTCTTCTTAAACATGCACATTTTGGTCCATGCCTACATCAAACGCTCTTGCCGTATACTTTGAACCCGAATGCCCAGAATTGTTTAATTTATGTTGCTGTTTATCCTTTGGAAAGGATTTCAGAAACTGTCTTTCTTGTGCTGCCTAAGACTTCTTTCTGCTTAATGGAAGCTAATGAAATACTGAGTTGTTTACTCATATATATTGATAGCTTTTATTAATACCACCTCCATTGTCTCAGATGAAGTCTCAACTCTTGCTGCCTATTCTGATGTCAAAAGATACCCAAATCGCCTTGGTGCAAAGTGTCCCACTAGACCTATTCAGCTTTATTTGGAGCATAACTGGAACCTTCAGAGAGAGTTCTGATAGAAAGTCTTTGCAAGATAGATTGCGGATGTGGGAGTTTTCTTGATGGCTATCACTGGAGTTCAGTGTCCTCAGCTACTCCACAGTACAGCCTTTCATCAGTATTTTTGGACTCTGTCTAACCCAGTGTCTGTGCCGCAATATCCAGTCTTTTTATTGGGCCTGCCCCTTTGACTCTGGGTCTAGACGCAGGGCAAATAGACTGGAAAAACGCTCGCTGTCTCGTCCCAGACACATCTCTCTCCATCACTCTCACTCCTCTGAGAGAAGAACAGTTATCCCGCTCCGCTTCCTCTGAACCGTCTTCTTTTCTGCTTTTTGAATTCTCAGAGCCCCTAATCTGCCACCCAACCCTACCCCAAGAGAGTTCCGTTACAAATCTGCCTGTCACCCTCACTGGCATTAGCGTTCTGTTGTCTCTGACTTTGACCCTTCCAGTGAACTGAAACTGCTGTCACTCTGAATCCATTAGGAATGACTAATAAATAATGTTGTCAGCCGCTGGGTCCGTGCAACTTGATCACACCGTCTCTCACCCCTCAGACCCATCTGCAGAGCCCACCCCTCACACTTCCCCATTCTCCCTTGGAAAGTGGGAGACACTAATAGGCGACCAGCTTAAACAGGGCAGCAGCAGAGAGGAGGTTGCTGTTAACACTCACTTTAAAAGCAGCTTTTAAAACATGCTGTGATGAAGGCCCCTGAGATTTTCAAGCATGATATGATCTTTAAAAAAGTTCCTTCAGCTGCCCCTTCAACACATCGCCTCTAATAAATGTCCCTCTTGACAAGAAAAGCTGATTGGGAAAGAGATCAAACAAGACTCCATCCCTTCACTGAGCTTGACAAGTCTCTCTTCTGACAGCTAGTGTGCAAAGCCAGGTCTCGCACACTGTGCTCCTTTGAATGCACTTAAAGTTGCATGCAACAAATTGGCAGGGCTTGCCTCGACCTCACTGCTACTGGTGAGCCCACATGTCCTGAAGCTTTTTTTTTTTTTTTTGGCCCATGTTACTGCCAAACAATAGAACTCGGGACTGCAAGGAACAAGATCACAGGGAATTGGAAAGTAAGGGCCATTTGTCAACTTGAGTCAAAATAGCTGTTCGTGTTTTCTTTTTGCCCTGGCTGGAAGTCCTGCAGGTTCACTCATAAAAAACATGCATCCCTCTGTTTCCTTTGTTTTCTTTCAATGGGTTCTTTCTCCAGCCAGCAGGTGTTTGTCCCAAGTCCTGTTCCTACAGATGTTTTTAGAATCCCAGCTCTGACTTTCTGTTTGCTCCAGTTTGCCTTTGCTTTGACTCTTTAATTTTCCTCCACTCTTATATGTACTTGAAGGACCTTTTTAAAAGTGACTTTGTAACACACGACATAAGTTTGAGTTCAGGGCTAACTTCATTTCAACATATTCATCTCAGAATGTCTGCTCTTTTGTTACCTCTTGCCTCTTTCTTTCTTGAACACAGATTTACACACAAATCCACACACACCCTCCTTCCTTTGTCTGGACTTTGTTTTTGTAGCTGTGTGGGATGGCTTAGAGTGTGGAAAGTTGTATGTGTGTGTGATATAAGAGAGACACAGAACGGAGAATGGAACAGAACCCCTCTTGTTGCTTCATGTCACCAGCTATTAATGGATGAAAACTGCCTTAGAGGCCAGTGAGGAAACACTAAAAGTGACATTGGTGGAAGTGTGTTCTTTTGTGTCTGTGTCCAATTTTAAAATTGTCACAACCAAAAATCAAAACAAGGAAATCCTGACAGACTGCACTCTAACCTCTGGAACAGCTGGATGGAGGGAAAAGAAAAAAAGTTGGTTTATATGTCAAAACAATAATTCTATCTATTTTTCATCAATTCCCCACATTTTATTGACCAAAAAAGATGGATTAGTAAAAGAAAAAACAGAATCAGTAATGTGAACAGCTGTTAGTTGGACCCCTTGCAGCAGTAGCGCTTGATTGATAGGCTCAGCTATAAATCTCTGTTATCAAAACACCAAAAACAATCAACACACATGAAGACACAATCAATCAACAGCATGTGAGGAAAGAAACTGGGAAAAAAACCAAATGCCAACAGTGACACACGAACCAAGAATGAGCAACTCCCAGTCTGAGTGAAAGGAGAAGACACTTCCAGCAGGGCTGAGTGAAAAAAACTCTGTGACTCAGCAGCAGTCACCTGTGATTCAGGGCCCAGTCACAGACCACCAGCCCCAGATGTTTAGTACATTGACACTACACTTACAGTAAATGTCAGGGCTGGTGGGTACAAAGAGCCAAGCTAACCACAGCCGTTATTTAAGCAGTTTTTTTTACTCGCTGTCGGTGTAACTCTTTGATGGCTGCAGGTTGCATAAGCTGACTGTTACTGGAACTCTCCCGTGGGTACGAAGCTTCTGTCTGTCTGGGCTGTGTATTTGCCGTGGGTTTTCTTTTTCAATGGATGAGCACTAGTCTAAAAAGTGCGGTCACATTTTTTGTTACACTAATATACTGTTGCTTTTAGTTAAGCTCTTTCCTGCTTATCAAATACAATTTGATACTAGATAAAGTTGATTAATCCCCATCACAGATGTTGGTTACTGCAACAACAAAGCACAGCTTGTAGATAAGAGTAGCACAGATAGGACAGAATAAAGATAAGCATAAATCATTCATCCCGCTATTACCTCCGTTGGTAGCTCATCAAATTCATTAGCTGCTAATTCTGCTGCTTTAATGCACAGTGATTTATGAATGATGTCACTTTAGAATGTAGACGGGTAAGGTTTAACTGAGCTGGTGGAGCCATTGTAAAAACCATGGGGGACTAATGGCACGAGAGAGTTAATGATCAAGCCCATTTTCCTCTGGTCTGCAGGTCCCTCTACTGGTGCCAGCACAGAACTGGCACGCCAGGCACTGACTGATAACCACTTTGCCCTGGGAAGTGACTAAATATTTGCTGCTAAATGAAAGCTTTGGTTTGTGTTTGACCTCTGCATCAATTTAGTGACTGTGAATATTAATCAGCATTAAATCTTACTTTCTCCTAAATTATTCTTGGGTATGGGGTATCTCTGCATCGTGAACTTTCTTTTTTGAAATTTCTCTTTCAAACAATTTGAAGAAGCGCTGTGATGGAATCTCCTGCGTCTGACATTAAAAGACCTACAGGAAACTTAAGTCGATCGACCTTTTTCGACCCTGTTGATGCCACGAAGAGGTTCATTCAGGGCACACAGATTCTTTTTGCAACCTCTGAAATCTCAAGCATGTTAATTTCAGCAGTGAAAGGAGGTGAGTGTGAGAAAGCCTTGGAGGTCTAGTGTGCAGAATCTATAGTAAAAAAGAACTTGGGAGACCTTTATATTTGGGTATACTGGATCCTTTATTTACCCCAATTTGCAGTGGAAGAAATATAATGGCTGGAAATGGTAAAAGTAGGCAGTTCTTTAGGGCTTTGTGCACCAGGTGCAGTCATAAACTCCGTCAGCTTGCACTGATTTTGAGAATTTACAATATCCCATATTATTTTTAAACAAGTTCCCAATACAATTTACTTCCATGGATTACCAACATCATTAAGTATGCTTAAAAACTGTTGCTTGAAATGAATGCCACATGTCTTTCCATAATGGAGCTCTAACGTGTCTGGTTTCCTTTCTGCTCTGTGTTCTCATTGTTCACATGGCACTTGAAATGCACAAGTAGGGCAATAGCATAAGAGAATCAAAGTTAAGTCATTCCAGCAAATCACTGCAGCACTGATTTGCTGGAATGACAATGAGCAGTCTGAGAGGCTTGTTAATAAAAACACCAAGTAAAGAAAGGTACGGTCAAAATGAATGCAGCAGATATCGAGATGCCCTTATTTCACTCATAGACCCTCACTGTATTGTAATTAATTCATCAATATCAATAATAACAATCACTAATGAAAAAAATTACAAACTATAAGTTATATAAGTTATATGTAAAATTAATGGAGGTGGCCTTAAATTTGACTTTCTTTATATTCTGTGTATCGGTTGTGTTTTAGATTTAGACCTGTTTGTTTCTACTGTGAGAACATTGACTAGGTGATAAGTAAAGAGGAGAATAAAACTCAGTCTAACAAACAAAAAATAATAATAAAACAAAACAGCATTGGTAGTATTACAATAGAAAGAGAAAAAGGTTACAATGTCCATCCTAAATCCCCTGCACCCTGCCTGCTGCACAGTTGATCAATAAGTTACACCTTCTGAAAGGACACTGCATCTCACAGATCTGTTGCTTTAAGGCCCGGGCAGGGGGAATCTGGTTTATAGGTTATGGCTGCAGAGAACACAGGGAAATATGCCTCATTACTAACCAAAGAGCCAAAGCCACTCAGGCTTTGAAGTGGCCAGCCATTTCTGGCTTTCACTCTCAAACAGTGATTCACAGGCGATCCATGAATGACTCATTAAGTTCATTCGTACGACCCTCTGACTGCTTTCAGGCAGCCTGCAGCTCCACAAAAGCCAAATGCTGGTGTTTCTGCTATGGTGCCCTCTACTGTTAGTTCTGTGAAAGATACAGATTACTCAGAGTGATGGAATACGAAGTGATGTAGAGTGAAACCAGTGTGCCTCATGTCAAGGCTGGAAAGCACCCATCCTTATCCCAACTAAACCTTTTACTAATCAAAATATGCAGGAATTTGTGTATTTATTCTTTTCTTTGCTGCTCATTGAGGGAACAAAAAAGAAAATGCACTACATTGAGACAGAAAGGAGACAGTGATGTATTTCCCTTTGCTTTTAAGAAACAATTTAATTTAAAGTAAAACCAGCCACTTAAAAGAAGTGGCTCTCTCTCGTGCTCACGCAGAATCGTGTTTATCACGGACGACCCACATTGTGCTCTCAGAGTCAATAGTGTACTAAACAATCAGCAGTTTCGCAGTCTGACCCGCTCACTAAGTGGCCGAGCGTAGTGTCGCCATCCTGTCCTCGTTCTCTGAAAGGCTTGTTAATAAAAGCAGGCTCTGGCTCTCGGCATTCTGGCTGCCACCCAATCAAAAACCCATTAATCTAGCAATCTACATTAATTTGTTTCTCAACAAGCAGATGGCAGCCCCGACTGAAACCAAACAGGCATGTGTTGTATACAGCATGTAAATTGGCTTATAAATGGGCTTTGCACGCAAACAATAAAGGCCAGATACGTCCAGTGGGGCTGATACCTGATCAAGATTTTAGCAGCTGGTACACCATTTCTGCCATATGCTGGTAAAGGTCTGCAAATCTCAGCAACCCAGTCGCACAAGCGACTTATGTCTGCATTTTTTCCCATGTGCATTTGATGAAACGTTTAATAGCAAGTAATTCTCATTTCTTCACAAAGAGTTTATGATCGCAAAAGCAACATTTGTTGTCGGTGAAAGTATTTCCAACTCGTGCCTTACTGGCGCCCATTTGATGCTGTCAACCAACCACAGCCACTCAAACTCAGCAGCTGACTCATCTTGATTTGATGAAAAGTGAGGAAGTGTGACTAATCGGAGCAGGCCAGCGATGACTCACACAGATCATGTCCTCATGATTTGGTTTTTGTTGGAATAGGTTTAGGGAATAATTCAAACCCTCTGGGAGAATGATTTGACGGGGTCGTGGTGGATTGTCATCATGATAAGAAGCTGTTTGTGTCCATATATTTCTAGCAGCGCTTCGTGCTACAACAGGAATAGCTAATGACATGGTAGTCTGTTTGCTTCTTCTGATTTATTTGTGTGTTTTTGACTGGGCGGAGCTTGCAGAGGTCAGAACAAATGATTATAGAGCCCTGTGGCATCCCGGAATAGTTGGGTGACAGCCGGAAGCCCCAGGCCACTTGTTAAAGCCTCTAAACAGGAAAAGCATTCGACACAAGCCCCAAATTAAGGTTGTTACCACTATGGTGAGGTGTATAGCTATCTGGGCCTGTAGAAGGAGCTCGTCTGGTGAGCTGAGTGGCTAATTAAAACAGAGTTCTCCACATGATGTTTGCATATCACACAAATACCTGCTGGCTCAAGCTGTACTTGTCTGGAACCTGGATTTGAAATCAACATTTACTTATTCATTTTTTTTGCTATTGTCTCTGTGAAGCACAGAATAGGGGTGAGGCACGGAGAACTCATATATTTGTGTAACTGTGTGCGGCTGACACTATGCGTGTCTTTCACCGACACAATGGTGGCAGCGTCTGGATCACAGGCCACAGAGCCGGCAGGCCAGACGCTGCCTCACTTGCTGCGGTTTCCATGGTAAAGTACTGTACTGTTTGCGTCTGCATGCGTGCGCAACCATCTCATAAACCTCCATGTGAGCGTGCACTGTGCGCGTGTGACCACTCCGGCATCTGTTGCAGTCAATATGTACTTTGGAGGAAGAGATGATTCTTTGAGCACACAGCTGCGATTTAGTGTGTTTGTGGGATTTGTAGTAATTTTCTTTTAATCCCAGTAATAAAACATACTGTAGAGGGAAGGACATTAAATAACAGTGGTAAAAAAAATGATTAAAAAAAAACGAAAATATATGAGTGAAGTTTATGCATATAATAAAATATATGAAGTACCTTTATTTAGAGAGTATAGGAAGATTGGAAAGACACTGCCAAATTCCATAATACACACTTATTCATGCCTGAAGCTGAGCGTTGCATTGTAAATATCCCTCTAATTTAATATTTGATCTTGACCCTCAACTATTATAGTAATATATGGCATAATGACAGCTTTTAATTCTTTCTTTTTTTTTCTCTTTCTGCTTGAATTGTGATTTCAGCACCTCACCTCTCTATTTTATAGCTGTGCAGTTTAAACGATCTGTTAGAAGATGATGTAAATCTACTCCTCTGGCTCCTTGTTTGGTGTCACAGCTTCTGGCTGAGAGTGCGTTTAGAGGTTGGATAAAAATGACTTTCTCAAATGGCGGTCATGGGGTTCTGTCTTATAAACATAATTTAGCTGCCGACTTCATCCAGTAATAGTGTGTATTGTGTATAGAATCTCTTCCCCAGCAGTCCGTTCATCTCGTAGCAAAGGTTAAAGTTGAGCAGAAAATGGATTCTTAAGTGCTGATGCTCGTAGTCACAGCCCCAGAGTTATATTATACTTGGTGTTTTATAGTTAGCATAACATTTAGTTGTGTCCTTTTTGTGCCAGGCTGGCTTTGTAAAACAGAATGATAAGAGATATTTGAGCCTTTTTCCTGGCACAGAATGATGGAAAGCAAGATGTAATAGTTCCCCTCTGTGCTACCTTAAAATTTTGCTGCTTTGGCAAATGATTGTCTGTAATTGGTGCTTATAACCACAGACAGTTTATCAAATTGGCCAACAAACTCATCTCTGTCTGAATACTGTCTGCCTGCTGCTGTCTGTCTCTAAATTGTGTTTGTGCTCATCTGTCTTGAGGCTGTTTTGGAGCTGTCACTTCTTTTCCTTTTTGTCTGACCAGCATCACTCTCTCTCTCTCTCTCTCTCTCTCTCTCTCTCTCCATCTTCCTCTCCTCCCTCTTTGGCCTTCAGTCCTACTGAACTACAGGAGATCAGCGCTGACTGACGCGCACAAACGCATCCAGCATGGGTTGTGTGTCCAAACTTCTCCCAGCCATGCAATTATGTCATTTTCTGCTCAGGGTTTCCCCTGAAATGACAAAGTGGCTTGGCAGATTGTGGCATGAGAAGCGATGACTGAATGTTTCAGGTTTTAGCAGCATGTGCTTCTTTAGTGTTATCGGCTGATTGCAGTGACGTCATGTGGTCAGTACTAGCCCGAAAGTTAGAAATTACTGCTTTGACTCGTTTAGAATAGCTTAGAAAATGCATACAAATGTATAAAATGTACTCACACTCACACTATCAGCAAGTACTGCATGTCCATTGTCTGGCATGGAGATGCTCAATAAATATGAGTGGTATAAATAGATCCAGCTGGGCGAATTTGCAGCGAGACCTTGAAACAGACACACGTTTAATCAGTTTTCCTTGGAAAAGATAAAGCCAAGCAAACAGTGATGCACATCGAATAAATTCACAGGAAATGTTGAGTAATACTTTTGTTTAAGAGTCCAAGAGGAGAGAGTTAGGGAGAATTGACTTAATTAGCCTCTTCTTCTTCTTTTAGGCTTGTATAAACAGTTGTTCTCGTTCATTCTTTAATTTTTATCTTGTGTGTTTTGTCCCCGGGGGTAACACTGATTCACCATTCTTGTAAATCGAACTTGACTGTTTTTTCAGCCCCAGATATCTGAACCCAACATATCCAGGCTTCGCTGTGATTGACAGCTGGCATAACAACAGAGGTGCTTCCCACTCATCCCATTCATGGCCTCCAGATTTTAGGTCCAATCCTGTCTTTTTCTGCAGAATTATACATCCCGTAAACAAAGTTCTTATTTTTGATCTCTCATCTCTAGCGCCAGGCTGGCCACAAGGAAACTTTGAGTCCATGATTTGTATATCGCCCGTGTAAACTCCCCCCACTTGGGTGTTTGCAAGATTGGAGTAAAACCTGCTGGATGGCCGCCTGCTCTTATTACCTCTGGATTAGGTGGGCTTGAAGGAGGTCTCTCTCTTGTTGCAATGCCAGGACAAGATAATGAAGATGTGAGGTAACAGAGATGAGTCAGACTTATCCCAGGAAACATCAGAAAGGTTTTCATGGTAGAAATGGCTTCCAGCTGCTTTGATAATGCAGCTGCAGATTGTCAGTTGCTCCCATCCCAAAAGTTATTGCCCTGAAATTTCATGGCTCTCTTTCATTTGGAAGTCATCTTCAGCAGAACTTCAGAATGTCGAGCGTTACGCAAGTCATTGTTTTTACTGAGCCTACAGAAACAGATTGACGCTTTTGCTTCCTCCAGAATTTGCTATTTAAGGAGCAGCGGCTCAGATGCACTTTACATTTTAAAAAGTTCAACCCACTCAAAACTCTACAGTCAGAAATGATGACCTCCTTACCACCCTCTTCCTTAGCTGGCTCTCTGTAGCACACCGCTTTTAAATTTAAAATCAGTCATTTACTGAACTTTCTTCAGCACTACTTTGCGATGCCTCACTCTACTTGAATATGCTTACTGTTACTTTACTGGATTGTCTGACATTCCCTGTGAAGAAAGACATCTGTGCAGGATTTGATACTTGAGTTCTGCTTTGACATTCATGCACTGAAGTGCTTACCTTTGTAGAGAATTTGCAGCCAGGTATTACAGGTACAGTGCCAACCTGCTGACTCTTCTGCTGAAATGATTCTTTCGCACATTCAGGAGAGGAAATTGTAAAATTCTACTTATTTGGATCTTCTCAGAGATCACCTGTCAGCTGAACAGTACAACCAGTACAGATTTTCTGTTGAGCTAGAGCTTTTGTGGATATCTTTTTTTTTTAACCACAGTGTTGCTTCTGTCTGATCCAAGCAGCCCTTGGTTTGTCATCAACCTGACGTGGAGATGAAGTAGAGAATGACGGCGGAACCATTGATTCCATTGGCTCACTGCTCGTTTACTTAATGCGGCTTCATGTTGTGTTTAATTACATTTAGGACCCATGCGGGAGCAGCGCTGGTGCCAAGTTGGTTTCTGAGCCAGTGCAGCCACAGAAGAGACGTCTCTCTCCTGGCTTGCATGTTTTAAATGGCATTACACAGCTAAATGTCCTCCGAGTGACTGTGTATCTGCTCCAACTCCTTGAATGCAATTAAGCTCTTAATTTATTAGACAGCTTTGGAATGATGCCCTGATTAAAGAGGCCATACATTAACAGTCATTCAGTAGAAGTACATTAATGAATACAGTGAGTACTTTATAGCTGAACTTCCTCTCTTCCCCATTTGTCCCTCATTCCTGCATCTCATCTTTCTCTTTTTACCTGGCTCCCCCCGGAGGCTGAGCAGCGCCACTGCAGACTCTGCCAATAGTACCTGCGTAGCTGTAGTCACTGCATTGTGATCAGGACTGTTGAAGGCAGTTTGCCTGCTCCGGGGGTAAGAGCTGCTTGTTAGTAGTATTTGGGATGCCTGGCGCTTAGGGGACAGGATAGGTCTGCAGAGCAGGTGGAGAAAAAGAGACAAGAGCTACTTCATGTGGTACCAATAAGGATAAGATCACCAGAGACACTGGACTTCTGCTGATTGATGCTGGCAGCCGAAAGAGAGAAAGAGGAAGGAGGGTGGCCAGGAGGAGGGGGAGTCATTGTGTGTGTTTACTTGCATATGAGAAGCTGGGACATTTGTAAATTGTATTGTATGCATGCATGTGTGCGCGTATGTGTGTGTGTTGTCTCACCCAGCATGTGTGTCTGTAAGATGTGTATGATGTCAGTAGTCTCAGTCAGCACCACTGAAGGTGGCGTTACTGCTGATGTTTTGCCTCTGTCGTAGCGCCAGCTGCTGCTTCCCAAAGCAATTGGGACTCAGCGAGGAGGGGTTAACGAGTACAGGAGGCTCACAGACTCAAATATGAGTGCCGCTGATGTGAGTGGATCAGTGAGCCGGTGCTCACGCAGAGACAGGGGGCAAGCTTCTTGAGAAATGTTTCTTTCATGTGTGCGCTTTGTCAGAAGCTCAGAGAGCAGAGAAGAGATAGTAAGACGGGGTGACAGGTGAGGAGAGCTCCCAGGTCAATGTTGGAGTCAGGACTAGAGTTAGATTTCCAAACATCGGCTTGTTTCAGTCTTACTTTTTCTTTCTAACTGAAGTTGGAGTGCGAAACGGAGAGTCTTTATTTCTTTTTGTCTCCCCTCATGTTTGCCATGCTGTGTCTGAGCTCTACTGAAGTTTATTTTTTCCCTCTTTGAAGCCGATCTGCTGACTGCAGAGATCCCAAAATGCCCAGACATAGATCTGGAACAACTGTCTTATACTCTAGGTGTAAGACAGTTATTCCTACAGCAAAAGGCTTTACAGCGATGTCTCCGTGTGTCATATAGTTTCGTAGATTGTGCTCCTGTGGACAAAAGTAAAGTGGGTTTTCCAGTGTGGTAGTGTTTGCTTCCCCAACATATTTTAGTTCGAATTTTTAAGCAAACACTGTTCAAAAGTGGGATGGTTAGCACAAAACAAACATTTGAGGTGACTCAGCATTGTTGAGTAAGCTGTCATAAACTTGGTTACATAGTACAACTCACATTTTCTCCACAGGAAAAGTGAATATCTTAGTCCAGCTATGCAATAAAGTAAAATTAAAGGTAAAGTTTGTAAATCTCAGTAAGTTAAAACGTCTTGATGCATTCTCAATCATCCAGGAAAGTAAATCTCCAAAAGTTGATTCTGTTCATCTGGACGTAGCGTTTTGTGGGAGAAACGTTTCGTCACTCATCCAAGTGACTTCTTCAGTCTGAAAGAAGTCACTTGGATGAGTGACGAAACGTTTCTCCCACAAAACGCTACGTCCAGATGAACAGAATCAACTTTTGGAGATAAATCTCA
>VUQG01001936.1:64886-96808 GCA_015106755.1 Etia nguti | reverse complement strand
ATTGGAGACGTTGTGCTTCTACATTATTAACTTTAGTTAATAAGTTACTCCACCATTAGTATAACCTCTGTTACTGCTGGGACTCTTTAACTACTGTCAGACCTCTTGATTACTACAAATACCCAAGAGGTAACACTTCAAATAAGCTTTTTTTTTTCTTTCTGGTAAATAGATCATTTTGCTAGCGTTTCAATTCTTGTCATTATTTCATCATTGTGGTTTGTTCCAACTGACTGTATAAGTGCTAAAAAAGAAAAAGAAACAAAACCACAACCTTTTCTGTCAATGCTAAACGGCGCATCCACCACATGAGAAGTCATCTTTATCTCATTTGACCTTTAAGTCGCCAAAAATAATTGTGGAAAACATGTATTTGCACCATAATGTGGAATCTTCGAGATACTAAGGCTTTTTGTAAATAATAAAAAAAAAGCATGCTCGCGATTAGTGCGGCTGCACAAAAACAGGTGTAAACATGCTCGGAGCGATCTCGCTGTGGCTGCATAACGGCTTTTTTTTTTAAACAAAGACTAAGTTTGATCTGTCACGGGCAACTTTTAAAAGTGACAATCAAAGGAGAGGAAAGAGATTGTTTTTAACGATTTCTGACGCTGAAAAATTGAACTTAATTATTCAACGTACAACAGATGCCCTACTCGCAATGTGTGTTGCCTTTCTGTTTGCACAATTTTGGCGAATACGTTGTAAAAACACACTTTCTCATAAAAATCATTTAGTCTCGTATTTAGTGCCAAAACCCTGATCAGTTTTGACAAAGCGAACACGGTCTTGTAATAATTTCTCAAGTTTTCCCTGCACGGGGTTCGTTCTCTTCTTTGAAACACTGCAGAATAAGACGCATCACTCCGGCATTATATAGAACATGACAGGTGATACCCAATTATTGAAAACTTGAAAACTGTAAAGGCATCTCGAGCCACTCAGATATGTTTTATTTAAGAATGAATGCTAAATAAAGTCACTTGTTTGGATTGTTTCGTGCTCACTGTTTGATTGCCTCCACCTAATGAGTTTATGAAGCTCGTTTGTTTTTCTCCTTTCCTCACTTTTTTTTGAATCCACCATCTCTCATCTAAATGACAGTCTTTGCAGTCATTCCAAACACACATGCACAAATGAGCACAGCGACACGTCGCACACACCTATTCACTTGCACACTAACCATCTTTTTTTCCCCTCATGCACACAAACACACACACACATCACGGTATATTCATGACTTCAAAAGACCTTTCACCCATGTACATTAATTTCCTGCAACCTTAGCCGTAACTGCTCACCTACCGCTAACCTTTATCATAACCTTATTTTTTTTGTCCTCCACTGGAAAGAGACATTCCCATAATGTGACTGTGTAAACTGATTCGAGTCCCCACAACATGAGTTATACCCGGACTACACACAAACACGCGCATGCACACCTCTGGTGGCCATATCCGCCACACTTCTTACTGGCGCTAATCAATCTTACAATACATTCATCATCAGCACCCCACCGCAGGCTCCGTCCTGCTGAGTGAAATCTCATTTAGGCCTCTTTGGATGTTTCACTGCGGAAATACGCAATTACATCACGGACATGGAGGGACTGGGCTTGGCAGGGAGCAGCCACTGACAATTAGACACCAAACAGACCAGGTATGAACTGTGTCGCTGCACACCAATGAAGAAGAGCACAGTATTTAAAAACTGTATCTAGCTATCGAGCTGAAGCTCATTTTGACTACTGTCGACTGTGGATAGTTTAGCATTTAAACCATCCCCTTTTTTAGTTACATTTTTCTACTACCTGGTACCCATTTTTCCTTCAGATCTGCCCTAATTCTTCGTGGCATTAGAATCAACAAGGCGCTT
This sequence comes from Etia nguti, assembly GCA_015106755.1. Taxonomy (NCBI): domain Eukaryota; kingdom Metazoa; phylum Chordata; class Actinopteri; order Cichliformes; family Cichlidae; genus Etia; species Etia nguti. The sequence goes on along the minus strand of VUQG01001936.1, from coordinate 94,933 downwards.
AAAACATTCCTCAAAGATTTTGGTCCATCTCCAGCTCCACCACATCCCAAAGGTGCTCAAACGTGGAGGCCATTTGAGTGCAGTGAACTCACTGTCATGTTCAAAAAAACTGATTTGACTGATACTCTGATGATCTGTGGTCATCAAAGGATGAACATGGTAGGCTGTGGAGTTTAAATAATGCTCATTTAGTACTAATGAGCCTAAATTGTACCAAGAAAATACCCCCACACTATTACCAGCACCCTGAACTGTTGATTCAAAGTAGGATGGATCCATGCGTTCACTTTATTTACACCAAATTCTGATCCTACCGTCCAAATGTCACAGCAGAAATTGAGACTGATCAGCCCAGGAAATGCTTTGTGTTGTATATTCAGAGATGCTCTTCTGCATACCGTGAATATAATGAGTGGTTCTTTGAGTTCCTGTCGCCTTCCTATAGGCTTGCAGCAGTCTGGCCATTCTCCTCTGACCTCTGGCACCAACAAGGCATTTTCACCCAGAAAACTGCCGCTTACTGGATTTTTTCCTCTTTTTCTGAATATTCTCTGCAAAAACTAGCAGATCAGCAGTTTTGAAATACTCAGACCAGCCTGTCTGGCACTGGCTGCTATGCCACATTCAAAGCCACTTAAATCATCTTTCTTCCTCATTCTGATGTTCGACAAGTTCAGCAACTTGTCTCGACCATGTCCACATGCCTAAACGCACTGAGTTGCTGCCATATAATTAGCTGATTAGATATTTGTATTAATAAATTGTTAATCAGGTGAGTGTATGATGCTGTTAATGATTAATTTGGGTTTAAAATTGCAAAGAAATAATAGCTGCATAATCACAAAAGTCCATTGTTTGCCTCTGATATATGTTGTCAACCATGAAATAGCATACAGTCAAAGCACGTCAACATGATATGCAAGCGGACTGCGTGAGTAATTGTACTTAGTTACATTCTACACCAGGTTTTTCATTAAAAATGGCTTAAGTTGACATGAGAATTAGCCCGCAAAGCAGCTAAAACTGGAGTCCATTTTCATTTCTGTAAGATTTACACCACAAATGAGAATTAGTTATGGATTCATGGAGCAGCAATGAGATTTTAGAGTATTGGTTTGGCAAATCCTTAAATTAGCCCTGTTTTGTTTTGCACAATGAGTTTACAGAAAAGGAAAAGGACACATGGAACCCTTATAAGCACTGACTACAGGTCTGCAGCAACTCTCAGCTATTTTAAATCAGTAGTTGTTTTCTTTGTTTTAGAATGAAATCAGATTATTAGTGTACTCTTCCTTTTTTTTAAATTCCTGCTTAAATGCTTTTACTTTGTCCTTCCTGCTCATTTTACTTTAACACCTCGACTTTCTTGCCTATATAGGAGCTGTCAATTAGAAGCAACACAACAGCCACCAGTGTAAGCTTACAATTAAGAAAAAATCCACTCTTTCATTGAAATAAGTCTGAAATACAGCTTACCTTTACATATCACATTAGTGTCACTAACCAACCTTACATGGCTTGTTTGTTCCACCAGATTTCCCTTTGCTGCTTTGAGACTGTGATGTGTTGAATGCATCGGTGGCAGCAGAGGGAATTAAAGGTAACTTACTGTAACGAGTACTCTTTGAGTGTACTCTCTTGTAAGCACTCTATTGCTCTGATCTCCCTTGGACACGTGATTTTGTGCATCAGTTTTTTAAAAACACGTTTTAAAGAAGGAACGATCTTAGACGAATAAAGCGTTAAAGGTGGCGCTCGAGATGACAGTCGGCACAGCTGGGAGGCAGTGAAATGAAACACAAAGGCTCATCCATTAATTATCACTCTTTCACTCACTAATTTCAAGAAAATATAATTGGTATCTTCACAATGGTTGTGACACAACTGGACTGTGACTGGAATGTGACAGTGAATAACAAAATCAAAAAACAGCTCTCCTTCAGATGTGTGTGTGTGTGTGTGTGTGTGTGTGTGTGTGTGTGTGTGTGAGAGAGAGAGAGAGAGTGTCTGTTCACACAGCCAGCTCTTACTTATGATTGTGAATGAACATGCATGAGTACAGTGCAGGTGTGTGTACGTGTATGTGCCCGTCTGCGTGCAGGGTTCACAGGCCCAGGCTTTGACATTCACGCTACACCACCTACGCACTGGGGTCCCATCTCGAGGTCATTTACATATCTTTGAAAGACAGATTGAAAAGAAAGAGAAAGGAGAGGGGTGAAGGGGAGGGTGGGAAGAAGGAGAGGAGGGGAAAAAGGGAGATAGATGGAGAGGAAGAGAGAGCGATGGAGAGAGTGCGAAAAGGGAGGAAAAAGAGAGGAAGACCAAGCCCGAAGATTACAATTCCCCCCATCTAGAAAATGAGGGGGAAAAGGCAGGGTGTGTATGGGGCCTACTGGGAGGATCCTTATTCATATTTGTGTGTGAATTGTTTATCACGGTGACAGAAGCGTGCCAGGGCTGAGATAAAGGCAGCGCTCCATCACGGGGCTGTGACAGCGGGAGGACACGCCGCGCACTCACCGCAGCAGCCCCAGAAATATTATTAATAGATGCTGACTTGATTTGCCACGATTGCAGCGTCTTGGCACCGCTTGATTGTGGCCTGTGAAGTTCCGTCCAAAGGGGAAGCTATTTTTCATGAAGTGACAGAAGTCTTCGCGATTTCTATCCCCTCCCCATCTCTCCCTCCTTCCTTTCCCTACCCCCTCTTTTCCTTCTCTCCTGCCTTCTTCCCTTCAGTTGAGCAGTTGCATCTCTTTCCAAGGAGCTGATATGCAAGGCTGCTTATTATGAGAGCAGCGTCAGATTTAGAGAGAAAAAGCCAGGCAGGGACCGGGAGAAATAGTCGCTCCTTTGATGGGATGGCCTGTGAGATGGCCTGTAGATGATATCCGGTGTGAGTGCGAGTGTGCCGCGCACGTGTGCGTGCGAGCGCGCCACGCGTGCAGAGTCTTCAGTAGTTTCGAGCAATATCACAGCTTTTAGGAATATTGGAAAATTTGTTATCACATGTGCACATACATAAATTCATAAGTTCACACAAAGCTGGTAAACACAGGTTTCCTTTAAACACACACACACACACACACACACACACGTGCGAACGTCAACGGCGGCGATGATGCACGCATTAGCCGCCCCTTGCTCGCAGCATGGCTTGGATGAAGAGCAGAGCAATTTACAGTACAGAGCGGGAGGCTCGAAATCCTTTCCATACTGACAACATGTGAACCCCCCCCCCCACACTCCCCAAACACGTCCACCCTCATTCGACTCAATATCTCGCTCACATTGTGGGAGGCTTGCTTTCACTTTTTTTCCCCCTCTCCATTTAAACTGCTCTCTGGGTGTGTGCTCGTGCAGCCATGAGAGGGCATTGCAGTCCCAGATGTGTGAAGAAAGTGTGAACAAACTTGGTTTTTGCCTGTCAAAGTTCAGCTCATGCACACGTTGCCTTTGACAAATGGGTTTGCGACTCTGATTTGAATTTCAATCCCGGGCCACCAACAAGTTTCACAGGCGTCCTCCCCCTCCTAAAGTGCCAAGCGGCACGAAAAGATCAGTGACGATATTTGACAATGAAATAGAGACAGAAACCTTTGTATTGAACAGTGTCATCTCAAAACCGCAGACGAGCCTCGAGTGAGGGGAGTTGAAAGAGTACAGTGAGATCACGACATCTGTAGACCGCTGTCATAACGGCAGGGCCGCCTCACCCCTCCTGACCTTGTTTGCTTAGAGACTTATCAAAACGACCATGAGATCAGAACACGGCGGAGTTTCTCAGGTCTGTCTTTGTCGCCGCACATACACACACACACCTGCGCCTGGCAACCGCAGGCTCTGTCCTCATTGGCGTGGAGACGGGAAGGAGCCTGCGGTCACACACACACACATACACACTTGTACACACACAAATATACATTGCAGCGGAGTGCTGCGCTGGTGGGGCCCTAACCTCATACAGGATGTGCGCTTGTCTCCGTACAGCCCTTATCTCTGCGCGCTGCACTGCTACTGCAGCCCAGAGGCCACAGTGTGGGTGTGACACCTGCCAGGGAGAGAGAGGGAGGAAGAGGGGGGGGGTGGGGGGTGCAGAAAGAGAGAGAGGGAGCAGGAGAGCTGACAGAAGAAACTGAGACAACAAGATAACTTTTCAGAGGATAGGCTCGTAATTTGACTATCAAGTCTCTTTTAGCCTTTCTTACACTGTAATGAATGAAGCTGGGAAAAAACAAAACAAAAGCTGCAAGGCCCGGGTTGGCATCCATGTTTGAACCATGATTTATCCAAGAAACAATTCCCCCTCGCTACATTCCACACATGCGCGCGCAGATTTCTTTGAAAACTGCGGGAAATCTCTTCAGTCTCCTGACAAATAGTCAATGTTCGGTATCGTCTGACAAATTAATTCCAATAATATTCAAATGCAGCGGCGGCGGCGTTGGCAGCAGCGGGTCATCTTTATTCAGCATTATACTTTCTGCGCCCAACATTGTTTATTCAATCTGCACCCATGCCGACCAGCCGCCGTCTACTTTGGAGTGTTCTGTTTTTCAAGCAATCTGTTTCTGATATTGCTCTATTTTCCTCAGACGGAGTGATATTTTCACACTGGCCTCGTAATATTACACCACCCTTAATGGAATCACGGCGCTGCCACCCCTCCCCAACCAAGTCCCCCTCGATTTGAAAAAAAAAAAAAAAAAACCTCATTCAATTAAATCAAAACCTGGAATACTGTAGCTTTTAATTGAAAGGGAATTATCCTCTATATGATTTCAGAAACGATCTCTGGGGAGGTAGCGCTTGCTTTTCAGCAACTCACCAATTAGACACTTGTCTCTTAAATGGAAACTACCTCCAAAGGAAATGCCCTGCATTAGGGCTTAATGATTTGGGCACTTACCAATTACGGTAGCAATGAATTTCTTTTCTCGTTAAAACAAGACATCATTTTATGGATTCATAAAAAGCTGTGCTTCTGCATACTGCTGAGGAGTATTTCAGGGAGAGGGGAAGCAGCGCACAGCCGCATCGTGTTCTTTAGAATATCATTTATTTGGTTACGTAATCGTTCCAGCGAGAGGAATATATTAAGAAAACGAAGGAGCAGATTTTAACAGGTTAAATGATCTGAAAGAAAACTGTTCTCTAGATTTCATTTCATTGACTGGGGATCATCAGTTTGACCACCAAGTTTTTTCTCAGCAAGCCTTTGAATACTCTGATCAAAACAACAGTCCAGTGCAGCCATGACACTGACAAAAGAGGGCAGCAGGCTGCTACTGAATGACCACCGAGGAAAAAAAAACAAAAAAAGGGAAAAAGAAGGGGAAAAAAATGAGAGAGAGAGAGATTTGGCCAGAGAAAATCTGGGTCTGGTTTTGCTCACTGAAGAGGGTCTGCCTGGCTGCTCGCCTGCCTCCCTGGCTGTCTGTCTGTGTGAGTGACTGTGAGATTGGTTTATTTTAGTTCATCATCTCGCTCATCAATCTTTTACATGGGACTGGGTCAGCAAAGATGACAAAAGTGAATCGCTTATGTGGTCTAAAGTTTCTGGCAGCGACTCGGTGTGAGTAAACACAAAAGACTTGCTCTTCCCTTTCTTCTTCACCCCCCCTCCATACGCACACACCCACCCACCAGCACCACCATCCACCCCTCCTCCCCTGTCACCCGCTCCCAGTTTCTGTCTCTTGCTCTCATTCCCCATCACACGCCCTCCGCTCACCCCGTTTCCAGAGATATATGAAGGCAATGTGTGGATCTGGTTGGCTTTGTGAACTAGGTGCCAGACCACATCTGAGACGCTGTGCTGAGGGAGCAGATTGCATGGTGACGTCTTTCTCCTCTCTCTCTCTCTCTCTCTCTGTTCCTTCTCCTCTTCTTGCACTTCTTCTTTTTCTCCTCAGAAGGTGTTGCGAGTGGCCACTGACTGATAGGTTTCTCAGTTTTTCCATGCATCTAACCGAACTAAAGAAAAAACAAAAAAACTGTGCCGCTCTTCCAAAAGTCCACTCCGGAGTAATTCTCAATCATGTAATCTGCTGAGTGACTACTGTACTGCAGCGTGCGTGGGTGGGGCAGGACATGTGACGATGGCCCACCGACAGTTCTAATCAGGAGCGAGATGCAGAAAAGATGCGAGAAAAAAAAGGGGGAGAGAACGCAAATGAAAAGATGAGCATGGAAAAAGTGGAGTCTCCACTTGACCTTTTGAATTCAAACACATGTCAGATGTTGTAAAGACTTCTCAAAAACACAGGGGCAGAGAGAATGCTGGGACACATTGGCGAGCGAGCGTCATTAGGGAAGCCTGAGCCTGAAAAATCTCAGTGGGCCATATGAAATTACTCACAGCTTCCATAAGTTTATCATGGAAAACTTAAATAGGATGGGAAAGGTAAGATTAAGTTTCCTTGACCTTTTTCTGCCTAGCGACTGTTTAATGACACATCAGGCTGCCGTGTAAATTTTTTGAAGGCGAGATTTTACATTTGTTCGTCTAAATAAGCTGCACGCCCATATAAAGTTTTTTAAAATTAAGGCTACTGATTGCTTTATTTCTTAAGCTGATTAACTTGAAAGACAAAAGCTTTCCAAATTTAAATATTTTGATTGCATGCTATATGTACTATTTAATTAAGCCTTAAATTAAAGTGCTGATTAAGTCAACTCAGATATTTTCAGTTAATGTGACTTTGTTTTCACAATTTCTCTTTTAATTATTTTATTTGCGTAAAAGCACTGTAGCTCCATTACTTTAGGCAGCTATGAGTAATGTATACCTTCTCAAATTAAATGTGGCAATTACTTATATCTAAACGCAATCATAAATCATTAGTGCTGCCTTACATAAAACTTCTGTTGACTGATTACCTGCTTCTGATCAGCATCAGTAAGAGATCTTGAAGTTAAATTCCAAAATCTTCCCTTTTTTTTATTTGTTACAATGAGCAGAATATCACTCTGCACACTGTGTGCTACTAGAACTATAGTCAGTATCCCAGTTATGTACTTCGCTCTGTTACAGCTTTGATATTCTAACACAAAGGCAAATAAAGCAGAACTTCAGCTACTGAACCGTGATCATAATGGAACAACTCAGTATGACTGAGCAGGCAGAATATTGTAGCTAATGTCCATAACTTGCAAACTACAAACTTCCACTCTGGACACTGCAGCATTAATGGATTAGTGCAAGCTATAATACGAAGACAAAATAGAAAAGAATAAGAACTCTGAAACTGCACTACAAATGAAGAATCTGTTTCATCAACTCAAAAAAGGGAGAAAATGTCACAGAAACTTAACAGATTAAAGCAGAATCATTGAAAAAAAAACATTTACAGTGTACGCAACAGTTACTTCGAGCACATGGGTCTTCTGTGCATTTCTCTGTACGTGAAAAAGACATTACCGGCTTATTGGTGTTGGAGAGCACTGTCTAACTGTCGGTCCAAAATCTCCCATATTTGTCCAATGCGGTTGAGGTGAGACAGCTCCAAAGGCCACAGCTTATGAAGTACTTCTTGGTAATACTCATCAACCCATCCTGTGGACACACCCCCCTCCTTCATTCAGGTAGGCAGGTGCACCTAAACCATGCTACCTACAAATGTAAGAAGCTCCAGATTACTCACTTTGCTATTTCATTTTTTAATAAAGTATATTTATGCTATCATCTATGTGCACAGTTGGACTCACACATGACTCCATTCTCCTTTTGGCAACTTTATTTTCCTCAGTTCAGGTTTGGAGTTTACAGGCAGCATAGCATATCACCTTTTTCACCGCTTACTGATGACATCACAATTCTGAACTCTAACCTCCTGGAACTAGTGAACTAAAATAATTCAATGAAAACGTGTCTAAAAATAAAATACGGTAAAATCAGTATACTCATTAGAGATCCAGAAAATGTCAGTTTTATAACCACTCTTAGATTGCAACATGAACACTGTAAACTAAGCTAAATGTAGATTTAGAACAGTACTGCAAGAGATAGATAACCTATACACTAGGCCACCTTTACACATGCTTCAAATGCAATAAACTCTTCTTAACAGCATTGTTATTGCAGTAACTTTAAAAATATTATTTCTCTTGTGTTCTGTGTACTTTTGCAGCAGTTTTCCAGTTGCTGGTGTTTTCTAAAGTTGCAGCTCAAATTTGACCTCTCAGGGCCACCTTATAAATCAGTCAGATTGACAATTAGTTTGTGTCCATTAAATGTCACAGGTTAACACAATTTCTCTAAAGCCCAAGGTGACGGATACAAACGAGTTGAACACAGTACAAAACTTAAAGATGTTCAGTTTTCCGCAAAAGACAAAAAATAAAAAAATAAAAAAATCTTGCACAACTGAATATAAGCGCAGCATTAAGTAACCTTACACCGTTTTGTTGGAAGTTAGGAGTTAAAAACATCTTTACTTTTCAACTTTATGAATTAGACTCTTATTTAAATGAATCCTTAGTCATCTGTAATCTTTTAAAAGTCCCGGCTGTGCAAAATATGTGAATAGTTCAACATAACAAGATACACTCTGACTGTATTTTATAGATGCAGATGGAAATCAGCTAGTAGCTAATCTGGCACAAACCAAAGAGATCAATGCTTTTTTTTTTACATGTGCATAAAAAAATACATATAACAAAACTTAAACTGACATATTAAGTCATGAAACGTTCCTTAACAGTCTGCTTGCATTACATCCCACCCTGTGTCGGCCAGACTTTGTCTACGTTACATTAGAAACTAGAAACACCAGATAAATGCGGTGTCTTTAAGACTTAAAGGTTAAGAACAAACAACAAACAAAACTTGCGGTCAACAGCTGGAAAGAAAAACTCTGCCTTAGCCAAACTGTGAAAACACAACTCTGCAGGAACATGTGACTCACCATACAAACTGCTTAGCCACAAACGTGATCAGCGCCTTTCCAATACGGCCCTTTGCAGCCCTTTCTCTCACTAACCCGCACACATATAGCGCGCAGCGAACGCGGGGCAGGGTCGGCCAGCGCACATGAGAGGGACGCTTTGAAAAATAAGCCCTCATTTGGACAGAGTGGATTCAGATGGTTTGGCTGCAGCTCAAAGGCGAGCAGCTCTCTGGGTCAGCTTATTATTTCAATGGATGCAAGGCGCTGATGTTCTCAAGTGTGGTGCACTTCAATCAAGCAGCCCGGCAGCTCAGCACATGGGTCAAGGCTACAGTCTCATCTTTCGGGTCTGAACCGACTGAAAGGCTGTCCTGTAGCGGTTTGGACCGGGCACTGCTATCCCCTACCCCCCTGGGCCCCAAGTCTTCTGTGTGAGACAAACTGGGCACCCCCCACCCCCCCAAAAAAGTGCAGTAAATTGAATTCAGCTGTAGTAAGGGAATCCCAGACCTGACCAGGGAAAAAAAGGAAGAAAGAAAGAAAGAAAAATTACTGAAAGATGCCAAGTTTTGCAGCAGTGAGGAAGAGAAAAGACAGATGTTTAATTTCCTTCAGTGTGTGAGCGGTGAGGCTAAGAGGTGTGGATAAATGTGTGTGCGTGTGGGTGTGTGTGTGTGTTGGGGGGGTGTTTGTGTTTGCACAGAAAAATATTTTTTGACTCTTCTTTTTCTCAAACAGCACAGAGCGTAATTAACATAAGCAGAGACTCTGAGCAAAAACAAACAATTAAACCCATGAGTCACACAAAAATATGGAAGTAATCTTTGTTGTTTCGTCTTTATCTTACTTTCTGGCCGCTCTCAAGTGATTCCTTGCTCCGTGCGTTTACTTGTGTAAACACACTCTTGTTTGTTCGGCCGAGGACCGATTATTACCAGAAAGGATTACCTTTCCATTTTTAAAGTTGTGGTAGTGGATTTCATAAACACCGGCTGCAATTAAATCCCACTACAATTGACCGCACAGAACAAGAGACACCGAGCGCACACACACACACAGAAATGTGCCTGTGCAGCCACACGCACACACAAACAAAAAACCAAAACTAATAAACACTTAACACAACAGAGTGAAACACAATCACAGCTGAATGAGAGCCATCATGTGCGCTTGACCGAGCCTGCGCCTCTCTGACTGGTCAAAGGCAGCCTTGCGAGAAGGTTAACCGGACTATATTTGTTGTTATTCCACTGTGGGCATCTGTTCCATTGCTTACATTAGCAGTTATCGACTGCACCAATATTTGTCATGGCCCCAGAGTTGTGTAATTCAGACTTACCAAAGCGTACCATCCACCACCATGGTCTGTTTCCCCCTCTAGCCATGCCCTGATAGGGTAATGTGGGGTGTAATGATGGCCAATTAGAAGGGATCACGAAGCAGGACGTGCAAACAGAACCCAACAGACCAGATCTGAAGGTGCGGCGCCCTGCTGTGGCTGCAGGCAACTTAGCTATCGCCCCGCTTTCCCTGGTGCTGATCTGTTATCGGCACTCCTCCTAACGAATAAGGACTTCATCTAAGGCAAACTGATCTGAAATCTGCATCCCTGAGAAACATCACGGGGATTACGGTACATCTGCGCTGGGCAGTGTAAAATAGTCGGACCACCCAGCTTCCAGCCCCACCAAAAGCCCATTGTGCAGCCACACAGGCAGCACCTTGATTCATAACAGAGCTGATGGTCTACGTCTGAATGAGTGCAGTATGTGGCGAGAGAAGATAACCTCCAGCACTTTGTATCAGTAATTGGCCCTGATGAATTGAACAGCCTTAGAGATTTGCTTGGTGCAAATTGAATAACGGTTGTTTTCCTGCTGTAGATGTATTAGATAATGATACTGCACAATGACCTGCACACAGTGTGTTTGTGCGCAGGTCATTGTGTGTCTTTCTGCTCCTCATGTTACAATTCAAAAAACTTGGCCCTATTGTTTGGGTGACTTTGGCTTTTCTTCCTCATTGTCTGAGGTCCCGCAGACTGAAGCTAATTGCTGTTTCCTATAAATGTGTATTTTTTTTCTGACCTTGTACGCTTGTGATCAAACTGCAGTCTCACAAATACAAACAAACTTAACTAATTCGGGGGGCGGGGGGTATTTTCACACCCCTAACACCATAGTTGATACATGGGTTTATGACTCTTCTACATCATCAAGTGTGATTTCCCTGCCCTCCCTAAAAACCTTAATGAATCCTGAAATATACTCCCAAAAAGACTTAGCAAGTATTATGCATATTAAAACTCATATAAGCAGATGAACATTTAAATATTTGAAAAAAAATGTCAACCCTCTATTTTCAAAAAACTTTAAATTTCTGGGAGTTATTTCACACTTTTAGATTTAAAAGGTTCGGGGGGTTTTAATAATTCTGAAACAGAGAAGGAAAATGTGATACAAACCTCTGCGGTATTGTGCCCATGTGGTGATAGTTGTGTAGAGATGTCAGTGCCTGATTAAACAGCTTTACTTCATCTTCTTTTTATAAAGACTATAAAGATTGTAGTGTATATGTCTGTATATTAGGGATGGAGGGAAAAAACATCAATCCAGTATAGTATCCGATGTTTCATGTGTATATCCAATGTCAATATTTTAAATTAAATAGTAAATAATAAATAGAATAAAATACTTTGATAATGCATCCCCGTCCTGAGACGGTTACCCGAAAAAACCTGTATCAGAACTGGAAAACTACCCACACTTAGCTAACGCACTTAGCTTAGCAAAGCTACGTACTCAACTCGTGGTGAGTAAATGGTTCCCCAAAAATTTACATGATATTAAACAACTTTTCTGCTGAGAAGCTTTGCATGGACATCATCACACATACAGCAGTTATTATCATCTGTGTGTTTTTCTGATGTTAAGTTCTCCGTTTGTGTTTCTTTCATGTACCACGCTCAACGTAGGTGAGCGTTACGTGAATTAACGGTCACCAAAATTTTTATGCATTTCAATAGGAAATATAATTTCCTAAAACACATGCTTCTAACACAAATTATACAAAAACACAAATACATGAACACAAAAGCAGGTATGTGTCACCATGGAAACCAACTAAAGGCAAAGTTATAAAAGACTTGATAATTCCTGTATTTTAACATCGAATCAGGATCTTTTTCTAAGCGTACCCAAGTATTTTTTTTAAGTAAACCTAACCAAGTGACATATTTGTAATTAATGATATATTCCAAAAATGGGTATGACTCAAACTTAGCTCTCTGGTGTGAAAGTCTTACTCTTCTCACAGTCCTCCACGGTTCCCAAATGCAGACTTTTTTTTGCCTTTTAAACAGTACATATGAGAGCAAACTATCCGATTATCAGGCAGAGCCAGACTTTATCCTCGTGATTTACCTGCAGACTAATTGTGGCCATGTGATTATATCAAACGTTTATGATATTTAAGAGTTAAAATTTGGAATATGACAAAATGAAAACGTGGCCGCTTGTAGTTAGTCAGATAAAATCTAATAAATCTAAGTGAATGTGCCAGTGAGCTGCACAGTTCGGATGCAGGAAAAGCATTTTAATATGAGTCAAGTGCACAACTTCAAATACAACATTAGTTCTGGTGCATCTGATGGTGTTACCAAGTATTAAAGCCCATTGGCAAGCATAGTACTGTAGACAGGTATCGCTGACAGTTTTAATCTCACCTGTTGTTCACCTGAGCTTTGCCTCATTTCTGGAGTCTCTTTGAGTGATTGACAGGTAAGTCAATCAAAGTGGCCCCTCCCCAAACTCTACTACTGATCTGCAATACTGCAAATTTTAGTATCGAGCCGAAACCAAGTCACTACAGGGCCAGTACTGCCGATAGTTTTAACCTGTAGAGGAAGCTACAGGGGAGCGGTGTGTCGTGAGCTATGAGAAGAATCAGAAGTGCCAATTTTTTTGAAGACCTGGAACGTAAGCGTGCCTGCATTTAAAGCACTTTGGGCCAACTTCTGTTGTTTAAATGTGATACAGGTTTCAATGTTTTTCACAGTTCACGTTTAAGGTACATTTTTTCATTTCCCCCCAAAAATATCATTTAATACAATTTGCTACATAATGAACTCAGAGGATAAAAACAAAGTATCGTGCTAGTATAGACCCGATGCCGATACTTTGTTGGTATCGATACTATTATTTGGATACAACTAAATCACTTCCTGTAGAGATGTTGTGATGGGGAAAGCTATCCATAAACGCATTCTCTTGCTGTATTTTAACATGTGAATCTGTATTGGGATGACTTGTTTTAACCGGCCTCAAGGGGAAATAAGAGAAACTGCAGTTTTATTCTTCAACATCAGCCTCGTTTTTCAGCTTAGAGGTTGGAAGTAATATTTTTCTCCAGTAATAAACTTCTGGAGCATAATTTAAAAGCCATGTTTTTACAACAAATTCTCATACAGTTATGGAACGTCACAAAGAATCAAGATGATAAAACAATGCCAAATATAATTTTGAGTGTCGAAAGAAGGTCAAGGTCTTTCAAGATTTAAACTGTGGCCCAAAAGCTGAAATATTACTTACTCTAATGATCTCCTGATGACACTCCAGTCTGTGTATGCAAACATGACCAAGTCTCTCCCAAAACTGTAAACCACACATACCAGAATGCTAATTTGTGATGTTTATGACAGAGATGATCTGGAGCTGCGACAACTGCAGTGAATATACGACTGGCAAAAATATATTTATTTAAATCACTCATAAATTCTTTTTGAAATCTGTATTGTGTTAACAGTTCTCCAGAAGAAAATACCCACAACACAAGAACATCGCCCTGAGAACCCAGCCTCGACACTTCATCTATGCAGGATACACAAGCAGCGTCGCGAGTGCCTTTTCGAAGCCACGGGATTAACTCATTCATGTGCACAATTCATATCGTGAACTGATGACAACGCCAATAAAACCATATGAATTAAGTTTCTGTGCAGATTTTCACTGTTAATGCTTCAAGTCTGAAACCCATTTGCTGTAGCAGAAGATGGAGGAGATACAGAAATGCTTCAGATGTTTTACAGCCAGTTTTACCAGCAGTAAAATTGCCTCACTTCATATACAGTAGTACTGCTCAGTGTCTGCTGGGTAACATGTGGGCATCTTGATACTGTATGGAAAACATATAAAGCGCAGCCATGAACTCTGTGTGGGGTGTGACCCATTACATGAAATAACATTTGGATAACATGTGAATTTACCTCTAAATGAGTGAGTCATGCTGGACGTGGATTTACTGGAAGCCTCCAGAACAAGTAGGTCCTAATGTTTAATTTATATTTTACTTTTGTTTATTCACTATTAAATATTATTGCTCTTGTTTCTGGGCTGCCTTGTGTGTTTCATTTATGCTGTTTGTGTTTAACATCTTGGACTTGTGTTAGCTGTCTGAACTCAATTTAAGATGTTATACATGGGTTTTGTTTTATGCCAGTAATCCATACATAGACCAACAGATGACCTCAAAACACGAAGCCAATGGCTGTTTTAATGGTAGATTTATAATGTTTAACCTCTTATTGCTTCCCTGTGCAACCTTACAGTAACTACAGTGATTTCAATGGAAAAATATACTGAGCAAAGGATGTTAAAGATGGAGCTGCCAGGCAGGAGGAAAACAGGGAGGCGAAAGAGAACGTTCATGGATGTAGGGCAGGAGGTGGTGCAGAGGACTAGACAATAGTAATATCCAGATGAGCAGAGTGAGAAGTCCACAGAACAAAAAAGGATACACAAGTCATTCATCCTCATATTCATGTAGTCTATTGTTTTTATACAGTTGTGTGAAGAGAGTGTGAGAAACAGGCGCAGTGCATGGAAAAACGACACCTTGGTGAACAAAAAGCAAAAAGGTCCCCTCTATCTCATCTCTTTGTGAAGCACAGCACTGCTCCCAGCGCTCCTGATACACTCCCTAGACCGAGCGCAGTTGTGCATTTGCACTGGACTCCCTGGTAAAGAGCATACAGAGTCAGATCAGTTGAGCTGGTGGTTCTTGATCAATGCAGTAAAATTGTGCCAAGTCCTGGAACTCGGTGATCGCACCACGCGTAAGGCTTGAGCAGTGGAAATGTCCTGTAGGTCTGATACTCAACTGCCAAAGAGCACTGAGAGTGTGCGTCTTTTGGCCTTGCACTCTCCTGCAACATATTTCTTCATCACATTCAGTTTTTAAAAAAAAATCTTTATTTATTTGATATTAAAGGGTGATACAGTACATATAAAATGTGTGGAGAACGATTAGTAAACTTTATAAACTGATTGCTGAACAGAATAGAAAACTTAATTAGCTAACTAGCTGTATGGCAGCTAAACCATGCTTGCAAAGGACACAGGGAATGCTTTGCAATGAGAGGTCTGTTTTTATCTTTGTCTGTTTGAAAGGAAGGAGGAACTGCTTTGAAAAAGACTTCAGATTACTTCAAATCAGTTGAGTCCAGCATTATTTTCACGTGCTAGTAACTGCTGATTAGCAACTAAACACGATTTAGCAGTTGGTGAGTTACATAGTACTACAACAACGTCTAAATCCTCAACTACAAATTGGTGAAAAAGAGAAAAATAAATACTTAACTGCAGGGTTAAACATGTTCTCGACGCAGTTCTCTCTGAACGACGAGCTCTGGCTTCGTCGGGAGCTGCAGGTCTTGCAGTTTCCACGCAGTCTCTCCCTTTCCTCATAGTTTGTTTTATTGGAGCTTCATCACTAGATGCACATGCACACATAAATTATGCTCAGCTATACACACGCACATGCAAACAGGCGCATACCGCTCGTACACATGCACACTTCTCTCTGGCTTTGAGATGCCTCCAGTGGGTCACAAAGCGAAACAGGCGATTGACACCCTCTGGTTTCAACTTCTGTGACCCTTCCAGCTGCCTGTGAAGTAGGCACAGAACAGCAGAGCGAGGCCCTTGGAAATATCTGCGGTCAGCTGCATGGGGAGGAGGGAGCGAAGGAAAGAAACTTGCTTTTAATAAACAAGATAATGGGTGCCATACGCCCCTTCTCACACCACCGCTGCTCGCAGTCGCTCCCTCGCTCCCATTACTTTGTTTCTGTCTCCGCGCCTCGCCCGCTCTATCTGACTCGCTATAAAAATTACATTCATTGTTTAAGAATGGAATGAAAAGACGGAGTAAGTGTGAGAAAAAAGGAAAGCAGAGTTGAGAGGGGAGGTGGGAAAGGGATGGGGTGGGGGGGCTGCTGATCTTCAAACCAACAATTAACTGGCGTCAGGATGTTTATGGGCAGAGTTAGTTTAAGCGACTGGTCCTCAAGTCAGTTCAGCTGTGGCCTTAAACACTCATTCCCTTTAATACTGAAATTACGTAGAAAGAAAGAACGAAAGACAAAAAAAACAAAAACAAGCATGTTCATTTTCAACTCTCGGAGGAAGAAAATCTTTTCACACCAAAATCAAAGGACGACTTTCTGTCTGTAAATTGAATTGTTTAACTCTTTCAGCAACAAACTCATTCCTGCAGTTCGGGAGCCCAAGCGCTGGCCCCAAAGCGCATTTTCTCGATGTGCGTGTGTGCCAGAATAGGAGCCTATCTGCCTCACCCTGATTTCAATAAGTTTGACAGCAGTCTAAGTGCTTTTCCAAGAATCACAGAGAGGTGTGGATGGGCTGACATGAAAACTCCACAATGAGATTTTAAACTGGAAAAAAAAACCCCACTCACACACAGCAGTCAGCACTTACACAACCAGGGTAAGCTGCGGTGCCATGTGTGTGTGTTTGGGGCCCACATCTGGGAGAACCCCGTTTCTCTTAGACAAACACTTGTTTGAATTAAATGCAACCAATCAGACTCTTGCATATTTTCCTGATTTATGCATCAAAAGTGGGAAGAAAAGCATTCAGAATGTGTCTTTTAGATGGCTTTTCTAAAGCACAATCTTGGAATATTAAATAGTGAGATAATTTTCCAAGAGAAGCAAACAGGGTTCATCTAATCTCTCCTTTTTTCACCTATACGTATTTCTGTTTCCTTTCCCAATTAAGTTCAATTACAGTTTTGAGAACAGTCATTCAGACAGATTCATGTCTTCATGTCGCAACCTTGCGGTCTCAGTTGTCAACAAATTGCCCTGCGTCTGCTTGACAAATCAGCTTAAACGTAACTGTTAACAACTTCACTAACAACTATTCTTAAGTGAACCGCAGGACGAGCCGATGAAGTGTCTTTAAGGAGCTGCAGTCCTGGGAAAGTGCACAGCCAGAGCGCAACCTCATGTCAACGAAGTCGCACACTAAGACAGTAAGTGGCTCAACTATTTTCATGTTCATTGAGCGAGTCCTACCAGGCAACTCAAGCCTTAATAATGCCCAGACTTTCCAAGTTATGAGACATCTGAATACTTTTTTTTTGGTTAGGCTTTGTGATACATATTCACAGTGCTGTCTGGTGAGTGGAAAACACAGAGGATCAGTATTTTGGATCTTTTCAGTGTCAGAGCCCGTGATTCTGTATGAACACGTAATTTACATCCTAGGCAACAAAGTGGTTTTCACCACAGTCATAGCTGTAAAACCGCTGCTAACTGGTTGATGTGGATCCCAGCGTCTTGTGAAATGTAACGTCCCACAAGACTCCATCCTGGCCATCGCCCTGCTGTACTGGGACTCCTTTTTTTTTTTATTAGCATGTCCTTTTTTTTCACTTTTTCAGCTACTACCCCCCACCCCTTCTTCATTTTCATTGTCTTTCTCTCCCACTTTTTGCTCTCCGCTTGTGCTGTTAAGCCCTCTGAGACCGCCGCTGTGGTGTTGCGCCAAGTATTTTTGGCTCGACACTGCTTACATGCAAAATGCAAATTATGGTGAAATCCGTTGCTCCACGATCTAATTTACTGCTAAAACCGCATTTTATAGTGATATCTTTTCTGTCACCCCTGCTTGTTTCAGATAGGTTTTCACTGACACATTAGTTATAGTGCCTCATATTTCTGGCAAAGAGAGCATCTGTTTTATTCAATTATATCACTTGACTTGAAATTGACATTTGGTAATGGATCCAGTGCTGTTATTAAAATGTACTCACCCTACCACATCTGCATCGGAGCGTCTTCGTGGGACTTTTCTCCTCAGTTACATATAATCTTAGGATGAGCACATGTCTTTACAGGTAATATCACCTTCCACTTCAACACAGATGCATTGTTTTCAGCCAGTATAGGGGCAGGGGATTCCCCTCCCTCTATTTATGCGGTATTAGTGCAGCCCCTTGGCCAGACACTTGGCCGGCCCTCTCCTGTCTGGCACGGCGTAAAGCGGGGCTTGCCAGAACACGCCGGTGAGCCAGGCTGTAGCTGCTGCCGCTCGCAGGAATGTGTCAGTCATCCTTGCCAGTCCATTGCTGCTGATAATTCAAAATGACAATATAATGAAAGCTGTGGGGTAGAAAGAGCGTGGCACTGTGATGTGCCGCTCTCACCCACTGCTATCAGCTGAGTGGGCTTGGGGGAGGAGGTGGAGGGGGGTGGATGGTGCCAAGTAAAACACACATAAAAGAAGGTTAGTGAATGGGGAGAAGTGTGAGTAGCCATGCCAAATTGTTTGTGGATATCAGTGCTTTTGGACCTACAGCATATTTGGCCTCGCTTTGCACAGCGCGTCATAAATTCCAGGCAGAGGAGAAGCCGGCGGTGCTTTTTTGGCCCGTTATTACATGATGTTTTGTCTCCGTTTTTCCAAGATGCGCGTCCAGGAAATGGCATCAGAGACATACATCAGAAAACCCCCCAAAAACAATAAAACAAAGGCCTTAGCTACTTCCAGAAAAGTTTCAACTTTTTCCTAATTAATAGATTTTCATCCCATGAAATATTAATCAAGATGGATGGTTTAACATGGGGGAGGGTGCATGGAGGGATTTGCATACTCAAGGTTCTTTCGGCTCGCCCATAATTTCATCTCTCAGATTCCACCTTGTGGCTTCTGTCAACCGGAGAATACCTCTGATGAAGGTGTCCTAGTCTGTCTCGTTCTGGCTCCGTTGCCAGACAGATGTTGGCATTTGAGTCGGGAACCTTAAGGGACTGGCGTAGTCCTCTGGGGTGAAGGGGAGAACAAATTATATTGACAAACATGCATGAGATTCATCCTCTGTCACACAACCTTTTCAGCAGAGGAAAGTTTGAGTGAGTCAGACAGGATATGAATATTCTGTTTTATGTATTAATGACGTGCGCTCGTGACGCTTTCGTTTGACTGACAGATTAGTTCTAAAAGCTGATCACTTTCACTTTTTGTCTTTAAATTTAGCAAAGCACCATCCCTCCACTTACCCAGGTGAGAGAAGAACAGTTGCGGCCCTTTAGCCCAGCATCGCCTTTCAGCATCTCGGCGAGGACGGCGAGTCTAATCGGTGGATAAGTGTGCTGATACTCCTTGCTTTCCCTGATGCCTCCCGAGGGACGTCCGGGCTTGGCCGTCAGCTCAGGATTAATTAGAACCTCCTGTGTCCCTGCAGACGTATTAGAGAGCTCAGTGCCGGTCAAACACCAGTTAGCGGTTAGCGGTTAGTGCAGGAGAGGCTAATACCTTGTGCTTGAACACATCGTGGTATAATTAATAACTACCTCTCTGCTCCCTCAAGCATCAGCAGTTATTATTTACTACATGCAGCCTAAAGGCATTTTTATTCCTGATGCAAGGGAGCACAAGATTTCTCTCCTTTTTTTCTGAGTTTAGTAATACTCTGCAATGTAGTGCAAGTTTTTAAAATATACATTTCAACGATCAGATATCTAGTTGCCAGCTAATTATTGGAAAAGGACACTTCGAAGAATCAGTCACGGAGGCACGATGCAGTGAGAGAATTCCTGCCATTTTTTAATATTTGTTTGCGAGAATGATTGCATTTTTTAAAAAGCATTTTATATAAATGTAATGAATAATCAACGATCAGATCCTTTGAGGAGTCCCAAAATAGAAAGGACGTGTTTTAAAGACAAAAGCAAAACTTTCATAGTGCAGATCAGCAGATTTGCTTTGTATTTTAACAAACCAACTGAGATTACTGTATATTTATATATAGCTTTCCCCCTGTTTTGCTATGCACACTGATTTTGTCTTCATCTCTACCCTTGCGCTATTAGCAATTTCACTTGTGTTCCTTGAACAAAGTTCTTTTTTTTTCAAGCTGTCCCCATCGCCACTCGCACCCCGACTCAGATGGTCCACCTTGCTCTTGAATAAACATGGGCTGAGGAAGATCAGGGCGGCCAGGATTGCCTGTGGTGTGGCAAAATGTCACCACAGAAAGGAGCTGAGGTAGATGTGGGCCTGATCTGCTTGATCACTCAGTCCTACTGCGTCCGTTGAAGGTTAGAAGTGAGGCAGATTTGGGCAGAATATGCGCTCATAGCTTATAGACATGCAAACAAACACACACACACAGTCTTAGTGGATCACGGCATATCCCTTCTATCCAACTAGCAGGTAAAGCAAAGACGCACAATCCCATATTTCTCAGGTTGGAGGACTTGACCGTTGCCTTTGAAGGACTTGGTAAGAACGCATAAGGGTATGGAGAAGGGATATAAAGAATCCCTGCAATATTAATGTCCCAAATGTCACAGAAAGGCCACTGTATCATTCAAAGTACGACAGGCCTGGCTTAGGCTTGCAGAGTGACATCCAGAGCCAGTGAGATACTTGCTTGGTATAATGAATGAACTCAGAGTTCCCGCCTCAGATCCCTCTGGACTTGGGTTTGTCTCCGAGTAAAGCATGGCCAGGACTATCAAGAGACTTTCTGTCTAGACGTAAAGGGGAAAACAAACTGCACTCCACGAGGTCCAGTTCAAACAACAAGGCTATCATCTTGATACTCACTCGAGCCCGAAGTGATTATTTTCCTGATTACTCCTGGCTGAGGAATACATGTTTAGTTACCTCAAATAAAACAACAATTTGCCTTCTGTTTTGTGATCACCTCCCCTTATAAATTAAGCCGCGCTCAAACTCAAACAGCCAAACGATGAGCACGAGCGTCAATATTGCAAGATCTCTTTTGAGAGGGTGTAAGCTCCTTATACCAAAATGGTTTGTTTGTCCCCCAGTCACAAATCATTTAGTATTTTGCGCTACTTTTTTTCGCTCAGTGGGTTATATGAAAATGAGCGACAAGCCTCCGTTTCTCCTGTGTGCGGATTATGAGCCTGTGTTTGGGAGGGCCTGACTCTAATGGGCTAGTAATTACAGTTTGTTTATGAGTTTATCGATGCATGCCACCACCATGCCTGCATGGGTTATGGGCAATGCAAGATAAGGATCACACATTTATTTTCACCCTCCCCTCGAAAGCGCGAGTTAACTCACATTGTGCACTCCCACTGTGATCATATTACAAGGCCCAATACTTTTGATCTGCGCTGGTATAGGTCCGGGGCATGAATCTTACTTGACTTTGCAACCTTAGGATAAACAAGTCGTACCGTTTCTCACTTTGATGTGGAGCCAGAAGCTGTGAAAAACACAGAAACAGCTCATTATAGAAAAAAAAGTAAAAAAAATGATTGTCCAATTTACACCTCCACCGTGTCTCCGCAGCATTGCTATTAACAAGGTCAGCACCTAGCCGTACTGTGAATTTCTAACATCCAACTGTAGTTCCTTCACCTGTGTTTACATTCCTCAGTGTTCTCTGGACCAAATCTCGAAGCAGGGCCGGATGGTGGGTCATGCTCCTGTGGTGTCTTAAGGGAGGCGGGGGGGGTCTGAGGGTACTTTCCATGGTGTGTTGTCAGCAAGGCAACAGCAGCAGGCGGTTTGAGATCCTGCCTTCTTTTCCGGGCTCCCGACGACCTGCATGGCATATGCTCTGGGAACCCTTGACGCAGACCCACTCGCCTCCATTTGTGTTTGTGCGGTCAAATTTAATCAAGATGGCATCTGTTGGTGTTTAATGTGAGTAATTGTCCTATACAGTATGCTTGCGAGCGTGTGCGTGTAAGCGTGTGTGTGTTCAGACAGCCAACCTTAGCATACACTCAGGGAAAGCATTTAGGCAAATGTGCTTTCTATATGCTCGTATACTATCTCACATTTACTATTGACGCATAATTTTGCTCCATATGCCGTCAACACCCCGGACTGCTTTTTTTTCTCTCTCTACAGCAGTGTCTTCTTGTTATGAGTGCATTCCCTCTATGATGGTGTGTTGGTCTGTGTCAAATCATGTGCCAGAGTAATAACTGTCTTGTATGAATGTACCTGCAACTGGCTGCCTGTGGAAATGAATTTCCTCCTCGACAACAAATAGAGCTCTAATCTAATCTACCCTGCATCTTTCCAGAGTGTGTGAAGATACACGGACATGCAGTATATGTGTGTGGTCGGTCGTAAGTGTATCTCTGCAAGTGTGAGAGCAAAGATGGAGCGCAAGTGTGTGCATGACTTCAGTGTGTGTGTTTGTGTACAGTATGTGTGTTTGCATTAAGGTTCGCCTAAGAGCCCATTGTTGACTTCAAAAGGATTCCTCTGAGGTTTTAATTATGCTACTGCTTAACTTGGCACCAGAAAAAGAGAGTGATCCTGGCTGAAGCCTATAAATCTCTCGGTGCAGACATATCCACGCCCTCCAAAGCCATCGACTCCCCTGGACCTCCCAGACACATTAAGAAGGAGCGCTAAGGTTGGCCCCAACCACAGTCACCTCACTCACAAACACTAGCACGTACACACCTGGACACAAGCAAAGTGCTGAGCACACATGGGCAAACAGCCGCCTGAGCTGATGCCGCCAGACTTGCCCTCACATGTGTATGCGTACACGCACATTTATGTTTGCGTCTTTACACGTACGCAGAGTTTAAAGCGTCGGACAAGCTGCCTCACACTGTTCCTCTAAAAGACTATTTTAGAGCTTTGTCCCGTAGGGTTAAAGGAGAAGGCCGGCGCACAGCAACCTCATACCGGTGCTGTTGTTCCCCGGATAAAATGTATGCGAGAAAAGGAAAAATGTTCCCCTTTTGTAATATGAACATGCTTTCCGAATCAGACACTAGTCCGATACTCGGCAGAACACAAATCAAGGCTTCCGGGATGCATTAAGCGATGGATTTAAATCCATCCTCTTAAATGCATTCTAGCCAGATGTTGAAAAGTAGTTAGTGCAACTGTTTCTCCCAGATGCATACATAAGCCGTACTTCCCTCCTCCTCACCGAGTGCCCTTGTCATGTGTTATTAGCTACACAGCTAAACTTTCAGCACATGTTATTTTGACATAGTTGCTATTTGGGGATTGTTACCAAACAGCTTCAGGTGTAGCATCACTCTTTGGACTGTGCAGACCCTGACCCCAATTTGTCTCATGTAAAGTCAAGATGCAGTCAGACTTGGAAGAGAGACAGATATGCGATTAAGGGCAAACCAAAGGGTTTTGAGCGGGGGTTCGGTTACACTGGGCTTTATGCAAGGTGTTTAAAATGCGAAAATACAAAGGGATACTCGGTCCCAAAACTTGGTGCCCTTATCGAGGCCTGAGGGCAGGCACGTAAACTCTTCAAAACAGTTCCTCACAGAAATGTTGCTGCAGTTATACAAAAGACAAAACTCAAGCATCTACTAGCAATGTGAAGAAAAATTGTTTATTTGTATCAGCTTTTTTTCCCTCTTCACTGTGAAATGACTTTCTTGATGTCTTCCAGAGTGGCTGACATATAGTTAATGTAGTGTATCCCCCCTCCTCTGCCTTACCCATATGCCTCTAAAATCTGAAGTGGAATACCCAGATTTATCTCAAAGGCAAATGATGGTTGTTGGTAGCAGACAATCTTCAAATGACTGTATCTTTTATCTGTGTACCCTTTTCCAGGGTAAAACAGAAGGAGTGAGGGACTTGAAAAGTGATACCTCTGCGTACCTGCTTGAAAGAGGTGGTTTTTTTTTTTCCTCAGCGAGGGATTAAGAGCAGAATGTTTTTTTTCTTTCTTTTTTCTTGTTATTCTTCACCATTGCGCTCCACCCTCCTCATTAAAGACCATGCATATTCTCCCAGGAGAGTCCTCCAACATTACAACTCTTCTCCACAGGTACAGCTCTCTGGGGTCCTTCACTTTTTCTCATCCTTTTTCTCTCTCCTCCCCTTTCCTCTTCTCCGCTCTCCCTCCACCTCGTCTCCTCGTCTGTTTCCCAGTCCGTCGCCCTTCTTTTCATGTACTTCCCACTCCCTGCGCCCTTAGATCCTCTCTACCTCCTTCCCTCGTCCTTTACCTCGCTACCTTTACTTCGGCGGCGCGCGGCGTACTCCTTCCCTCGTTCGCTCCTCTCTCCCTCACCTTCCATCTGCATATGCGAGTGCTTATTTTGAAGTCGTGGCCCACAACAGATATTCAATATTAATGAGGACCCTCATGAATTTTTGAGCTCTAATTAGATGGCTCAGAGTTCGTTAACTGAGAGGGTTTTGGTCCTCAGTAGTGGTGATGGAAGGCTTGGGGGGGTGTGAGCTGTGAGAGCGAGGGACTGTCCCACCCTCATCTTCCACCTCTACGCTCCTTTCCCCCACATAATGTCTTGCGGTGGGGACGGCAGCGGGGTGAGGAGGGGGGGTAATCAGCAGGCCTGGATCGCCAAGCTCATTATAAGACAGCTGGCCATTAGTTTGCGGGCCCTGTGCATTGTATCATCTCGGCAAGCCGCCTCCTGCTGGGACATTATTTAGCTATTCTATTTCATCGTCGCTTCAAATGATGCAATGGCCTTTTCAGGAACAGGCAGGCAGAGACAGGGCTGAGCCGAGAAGGTGACACCTCCGCCCTTCAGTGGCAAGAGGCATTCCTTTTCTCGAGCGAGAACGATTCGGGCCGTTCATCCGTGGCTTGCCCTTCTTTACTGCACTCTATTGACCGCCTGCGGGTTAGAATTGCACCTTTAAAAGTTCGTCTTCTTGGTACCTATCCCCATTTGAGGAAGGATTTTTCAAACGGCTTGCTAGCTGACACCTCTGTGTCATCTTGCACAATGTCAAAGTCGCGTGCCTTGCCCTTGCGACACCCCCGCCAACACCCAAATTCCCTCTACTCCCATACCGATTCTCCCACTCCATCTCGAGAAGCGTTCCCTCTGTCCTTTGGTTTCTGATTCCCAAAGGTGTGTCATGATCAGCAGATATTACAGGCATCTTTGCCTCGCCACCTCCCCTCCCCATCCAGTACCCTCCCACCCACCCCTGCCTTGCTTGTGCATATGCAGAGGAAGGAAGCCTCTCCGCTGTGGCAGCAGCAAAACACCACACTACAAAAGAGATGCGCACCTCTGACAGTAACCATCAAGAAGGGCGTTGACAGAATAAGGGCGGGAGATGATGATCTGAGAGGCAGAGATGTGCAGAAGGAGGCAAGAAGGAAAGAGAAAGGGCTTTCTTTCCTCTGTCTCTCTTTTTTCATATCTTTTTTTTTATTTTTTTATTATTTTCCCAGGATTCATCAAGCCCCACTTGACACATGTCTGACTGGGGTGGCGTTAATCTCCCCAGAGGGTAGGGTCCCCCTTTCTCCTCTTCATGCCACTCCTTCACGGAGCCCTTTCCTTTTCCTGTCAATTTACATTTCAAAACAGGCGATGAGCCGATCAAAGACGGTCACTAACGATGAGGCCTTTCATCAGCGGCTGGCATGGTATGCAGAGATAGTATACAGTGAGGTTTCATTGATCATAAGCAGGTGGGTGTGCTGTTTGGCACCGGTTTGTGTGCTGTGGGGCTCCTGTCATTGTTTTATCCCAAGTTTGTCTCTAGGGGCAAGACGTCGCTAGCGGGGGATGTGCCAGTGGGTCTCACCGGAGAATGTCTTTGTCATCTAGAAGCCTTACATGCCGGTGAATTAATAACAAGCACCTGAATCCAAATGAATCTAAAAACTGTCTGTCAGAGAAGTTTCAGTAGATCTTGGCCATTTTAACTACTCGCTTACTGAAGTTAAATCTGAAGTCAATTCAGTTCAAGTCAGACGTAAAATGGAAGGACGGGAGAAAGAAGGCAGAAATGTCACTTGTGATACCACGGTAAGAAAGGAGCACAGCACGGGCCCGAATGCCACGCTTTTAAAAGTCGTTTTTGTAGAATATGACTTCTGCTAGTACTGTTTGTTTTTGTCGGACAGATGCAGAAAAGCATCGCTGAAATTACCACTGAGGCTTAGACACATACACATTGACCACTGTGATTCAGCTCATCAGTTATTCAGCTTTGCAGGAGAAGATAAAGAAAAATACTCTATATGGTGAGTCTGCTTATATTTTTTGCTAAGTGGGGAGTTGGGGAACTTTCCTCTGATTTGTGGTAAGCACCAGGCTTAAACAAAATTACAACTTTTGAGTGACTCAAAGGGCTGAATACTGCAATGAATACTGAGTCAGACCCTTAATCTTAGGATCAGACCCCCCCCGGGGTGGGAGATTATATTAGCAGAGACATTCATCTCCAATAATTTAGTAATGTAGATAGTAGATTAGCTCTATTCCCCATTGTCTGCCAACACCTGGGGCATAGCTCATATTCAATACCTCCTTGTTCTCTTACTGTATATTGTTGTAGGTGGCCTGGACTCCCTGCTATGCTCATTTGACTCCAAATTGCCAAGTCCTCCGGGGAGATAATTCAATAGCAGCTGACCAAAAGACCCCCACCCACCTCCCCTACCCCCACCCTCTGCACAAGTCTGCACTCTTTCTCTCAATTACTATAAAAGATCACACATTAAGGTGTAAAAAGAGCCGGATTAAGCACATTAATGCCTAATCACATGTCATTTTATTATACTCACTCGGTATGTAACCCATGCCCTTTTTCCTGTAATTACAGCCAAGTGGCAGAAGGAAGGCACGCTGTAATTGTCTTTGAGGGAGGAATGGCAGCGGCAAAGATAGATTTCAGATGGCATATTTGCACTGAGGAATTTGAGGGGTTTTTTTTCCTCTCCCCCTTTGCTTTCTTCCCCCAAAAAAAGGACCCTGTCGTTTTCAGAGCTTGCTGCTCCCGGGGTAGTATGCTTTTTATTATTTTTCCAATTAGAGTCAATTGACCTGACAGAATGGAGGGCAATTAGTGATATTTCCCCCTCCTCGCAGGCCTGCGGGGTAATTTGCTGGAGGTTCTCGGCGCTGCTTTATGTGAATATACGCCCCGCCCCGCAAACCCTTTTCGGAGCATAATGGCTTATGATTTTTCTGAATATATCTCCTCTTACTTTTTTTTCTTTCTCCCAGGAAAGTACAATTACAAACTGTTGAAGGGCATCATCTTTTAAACTGCCTATAATCTCTCTCTCTCCCTATCTATCATATAAAAAGAGGGGCTTCACTATCAGTGCATTGCCTTAGTATTTATGAAAAGAATAGAGATCATGTTCAGGGATTGTTGTCAGAGTAGTAGCAGTAGCTGTGTTGGTTTCATAACACATCCATCCAAAGAGGCATAATTGCAAGTAGAGAATTTTTTTTCGGGGTATGCAGAATTAACTTGTGCGTTGAAAGCCAGACTTATGGAGGATGGAGAGGAGGCGCTGCAGAGGGAGCCTGTTGGCTTAAATCTCGACTTGCTATTGATAAACTTGATGAATGTAATTTGTGCCTGCAACCCCGGATTTTTTTTGTCCCCCCTTTATACCTGCAATGCCAGAACTCTCTGTTCCCGTGTGCAGAGGAGCACAATGGACGGGTCCACGCTGGCTCCCATCTGAATACCTGTATCTGCCTCAGCCTCTGCTGACGAGCCTGACGCACAAAGAGGAAATAATCTTCTGAACTAAGCTTGTCTGGCGTATCCACTGCTGAGTCTATAAGTGCGGAGAAAATCTCCTCAAACTGATGCACTGAAATAAATACGCTTAATTTACCGACGCGGAAGCGGCATTGCAGACCGTAGAGGCCGTCAAATAAAAAGAGCCGTCGATTGGAGTTGTATGGAGACGGAGATACAAGACAGTGTGGGTTAGTGGAGCATGATATGTATATAAGCGACATGCAAATTTACTGAGAGGGGGAGAGGATGCAACAAAAACACGTTTGATACATTGGGTAAAATTTATTCCATGCATGCGAATGTGCCGCCCCAACCCGAGCACATCATTTGCTCGACATTCAGTACATCTGTTGTGTTAAGTGACTGTAATTTAGGTGACATTGGCACAAAGCCTCTTAATGTAGCCCCGGTGGACCCCCTGTAAGAGGGGCACGCGGGACCAAACAGAGGCATCTCGCAGCTGGAGCCGCGTCAAGGATCATTTCCCTCTTCACATGATTAATTACATTTTGATCACTTGAATCTAAATCTGATTAATTTCGGTCACATGTCAGGGAGGCATCAGTGGTCTATAATGTATACTGTGTTAATCTCTGCCAGGCTCTCCTTGAGAATCATTTTATGACACTACAACATGTGAAACTAATGTTGTGCATGTGTGAAGAGCCGAAATGATCACTTTGTGTCATTCATGTGTGAATCTTCTGAATTATCGTGTGTGAATCAGTGGATCTGGCAACGGGGAAGTGAATTGTGCTCTCTTTAATGGGCCACCCATACAAAAAGGGGTGGTAGAGACTCTCCACACTTTTTCATCTGCATAGGAGCATTGCAGCCTGCTAACTGTGTGCACAACATTAACCTTTTCTTGGAAATCACTTGATGGGATGTATATGACGAGCTGCAACCTTCAAAAACCCATCGTGGCTGTTTTTTACTGTGATCAACGGGAGAAATACCTCAAGCAAAAGAAGGGGCTTTAAATCATATGCATACACACACACACACACACACACACACACACACACACACACACGTGCACCCATTCCCTTAGGACCATAGGCAGGATTCCTGTCTTAAGTGCTTGTTGTGGAACTCCTGAGCTGTCAAAGCCTCACCATTAATCCGTCTCATGGGTCAGGGCACAGTGTCAGAATTCAGCTTACTGTATGGCTTTCCACTATTTCCTGGCCTTGGTTGTCCCTCGGCTTAAAAAAACCCACAGGACGGATTTATTTATTAAGTTGTATTTTTAGTGTAGGTAGAGTCAACACTTTTGTTACATTAAATCATTAGAATTTCATTAGCTTTGACCAATATGCCTGGTTCAGTTTATCCAGTGATCACAAAGCGGTGACAGCAATATCCTTGCTCTAGCATAAATGCGAGGAAGTAAATATTGTTGGATTGTGTATAAAGTTACGGTGTTAACTGTTTTCTAATGTCTAGCTGATAGACTGTATATAAAAATGGAAGTATCTTCCATACCTGAAAGGTGACATCAATGCAGGACTTCTTTTTTTTTTTTCAATACAGAGTGACTCCTGAAAACATCCATTGTGTACAACTTTATGGGAGGTAAACCTTCAGCTGCCCTGATCGGTGAAAGCTGTTAACCTGATCATTTTTATGATCTTCAAATCAAATATTTCAGTCAGATTAGCTCAAAACTTCACCACGGCTATGCCCCAAAAGATCTCACTTACCAATGGGTGATGTCACAGACACTGTGTCCATCTTTTATATACAGTGTGTGAACCTGTGTTTGACAGACATCAAAAAAGGGGTAGAACAGTCTCACAGGGGCCCTTATGCATGGCCTCAGAAGTATGGTAGGAATGGCTCGTGAGTGACAGGAGTAGAGTGCAAAGAAAACATAGAGAGGCCAGAGGTTACTTTACAGTACACGAGTACCCTCAGGCCTAGGGCTTGTTTGTATCTCTTTCCCTATTTTCGTGTGTGTGTGCTGTAAATTTTTGTGGTTGCAACTCATCAGTGAGCTACAGGATCACAGTTTCTGCCAAAACCAGTAATTAGATAAGAATGATAAACACACTAAAGCTAACAGGGAAATTTAGGGGAGCTGAATGTCCAGTAATTTATGTTATTTTAATAAAATATCAACAATGTGTGTGTGTGTGTGTGTGTGTGTGTGTGTGTGTGTGTGTGTGTGTGTGTGTGTGTGTGTGTGTGTGTGTGTGTGTGTGCACAAGCCTGGAGTAAAAGTAACTTTGTTGTTGGTTGCTGTGAAATCATACGAAGCTACAAGAAAATGGTCAGAAGAGATCATTCGTAAGTTATTACTATGTGGGTGTTGTGGTATTATG
>VUQG01001936.1:38778-52285 GCA_015106755.1 Etia nguti | reverse complement strand
TGTGTTTTTCAGTTTTTTTTTTTTGTTTTGTTTTTTTACAAAGGAATGAATGTAAGGGTGAACATTACACTGAACAGGGGCATTTACTGAGTATGTAAATGCATTTGCTTTTATGACGAGGTCCACATGCCAATAACGCTTCCAAATGACCCACTTTGTATTCACGCGACGCAAATTTGCCACCGCGTCGTTAGATCTCGTTGATTGAGTGCTGCTCCTGTATGGTGAACAAGAGAACATATAATTTGCTCATGATATCAAAATATTATGACAGTTAAAGGTTTAAAAATGCCCCCCCCCCCCTTTTTTTTCTTTCTTCACAAATACAAATATAAATCAGACTGCTTGGTCAAGTTCTAGCCCAATCCCAATTGATTTCCTCGGATTCACTGCGAATCCTGCGTGCATAAAGGTGCACGTGGGATTTTCCACCCATGCTTACTTACATCTCAGTGGGGGGGGGGATGTGCCAAAAGTTGCTGGTCAATCTTTTTGCACAGCTATTGTGAAGGGGGCAAGTCTGACAGCGTAGAGCAGCATGGACACATGTGAACATAAAGGGCATACCTCACACCCCCACCACGCCATGCTGAAAGAAGCCAGTGAGGGCGTTAGCAGGAGGAGAGAGAGGAGGGGACAGAAAAAAAAAATAAAAGGGCCCAGGCCAGGGCCTAATGGTGGGAACAGTGCGGAGGTGAAGCCTTCTTTTTGTTCGTCCCGGATAAAGGAGGCTTTTGAGAGGCAGCGTGCGTTTTTGTTTCACGGAGGGCCATCGAAGCTGCAGGCCATGCTTGTCCTGGGCTGTGTTGTTTGAGGTGGGGGGGCAGGAGTGTGGACATAGGCAAGAGGCAGAGTTACTTGCTCCAGGGAGAGAAATATGCTACTGCGAGGGTGCTGGAAAGAGGACAGCATATCATCTGTCTATGAAGAAGAAGAAGCAGGGGGGGAAAAAATGGGAGAGTGAGAGAGTGAGACAGGGCAATAGAAAGAAACAGATGGAGTGGGGCAGAAAGTGAGACGGCGAAAGAGAAAAAGAGAGAGGAGAGGTGTGAAGGTGCTTTATGGGGTACTTAATGGCTCATGTATCCAAGCTGCTGTCATTTCAGGACATCCATTATGGTGTGTGCACCTGTATACCTATGATTTTCACTCAAAATACTCCAGGAAAAAAACGCCCAAGTTCTCAGCTAATAACCGTCTCTGTCGGCCTGTAACAATGACCTGCTGTTCAACTTGATGGCGAGACAGCTTTAGGCAGTCAGCAGTGAACTCTCAGTGCTCCCTGACCCGTCTGACCTATCCAACAGTTCAACTTCCACAGAGCAGCATTGATTGATCTGCCTTCAGGGCCTTTAAATTGCTGCGTGTCTCTTCTGCAGACAGGGAACAAAAAATCGGTGATTCCTTCACTGAAATCTGATCCTGTTATAAAGTCTTAAGAAGAGAATGATGCATTCACACCAACCGAGCCCCTTTATCTGCTGACAAAGCATTACACCTCCAGCCTTAAAAAGAGTTTCACGTGTCTCACCACTTTGCATGTTCAACTGGAAACATGCGTTTGCCGACTTATTTTACATCTAAAGGAGTTTTTTTGTTATTTACTGTATACATCAACACTTATATGCTCAAAAGTGTCACTGCAACATTGCCTCACTATCAAAATAAAATTATGTAACTGTGCTGTTTGTTAGGTATGTATGTTACGTTTACTGAAATGAAAGCAAACATGATTATATAACTGATTTAAAAGTTATATAGGACACTCCATACCAGGAGTAAACAGGAAGCCAGTTACATATTTTTTTTATCCTATTTTTAAATTGTTTTGTTTTGGTTTTTTTGGAAGGGAGGATTTTTTTTATTCTTTATTTTGATGTTAAGTCGCGTCTTAATTAATCCGTGGGGATCATTTGAAAGGTCTTTTAACCTTTTGACTGACTGTAAAGCTTCTTCTAAACATTCATTAAGTGTGATGGAGAGTTTATGATGGAGAGCACAATGCGATTGATGCTATCAGATGGCATTTCATAAGTGTAGGAGGACAGGCTCCTTCATGAGTTGCGCGGACCTAGAATTAAGTGACAGGGTGATTGTTGAACTTGCTGCTGTTTTTGCTGTAGGTAGACTATGTTTGCTACACAGTGTAAAAATGCAATTTACAGTCACGTGAAAGAGAACACTCTATACAGTCCTGAAGTACGGCCCACGATTTAGTAACTCGTTGAACCATCTTTAGCAACGATCATTTTCTATATGACTTTATAAGTCTATCACATCAAGCAACCTTGCTCCAGTTTATTTAGGTTTCAATTCAATTCAATTCAATTTTATTTATATAGCGCCAAATCACAACAACAGTCGCCTCAAGGCGCTTTATATTGTATAGTAGATCGTAAGGTCGCAAATCGTAGGTTTGCAGGCATTAACTTATGTGCAGGTCTTAAGGTGCTGCCACAGCATTTCTGTCAGGTTGAGGTCTTTTACTGGGTCACTGCGACACCTTGATTCTTTGCTTTTTCAGCTGTTCTGTTGTAGATTTGCTGCTTTAGCTTTCAGACAGATGGCCTCATATTAGAAAAATTTAATATAGTTTATTATAATATGAGTTGATGTTCAAATCAATCAATACAAGGTGCCCAGGTCTGCAAAACGAACCCAAATCATTATCCCTCCACCACCATGCTGACAGTTAGCATAGCGTGTTTGTGCCCATATGCTGTGTTTGGGGTACTGTGCAGACAGACATCTCCACTTTGGTCTCATCTCTCCAAAGGACATAATTCTAGAAGTCTTGTCTGTTGTTCAGATGCAACTTTGCACATGTGTCATTGTGTTAACACACACCTGAATGCCCCAGAACCAGAAAACCTCTGCTTTTTTTAGAGGTGCTCGCACCTAGTGATGGTCAATTAATCAAGTGCATTAGATTATCAGCACCTGACTGCTGCTTGCCCCTTGTGCCTGAATTATGCTACAGTGGGATATCTGCACTGGTTATGTCGTTACAACATAGATTTCCCACTGAAGCATAATTCAGGCATTAATCCCTGTGGAAACAGTAAGGGTCTA
Organism: Etia nguti; assembly: GCA_015106755.1. NCBI lineage: Eukaryota > Metazoa > Chordata > Actinopteri > Cichliformes > Cichlidae > Etia > Etia nguti. The sequence goes on along the minus strand of VUQG01001936.1, from coordinate 49,213 downwards.
CTTTGTTTTGCACAGGACGGAGTCCTCTGAAAAATTTCCTTTTTACTAGACTGCACCTTCAAAGTTTGTTTAAAAAAAACTTAAATCTGCTTTCCAGCAGTATAAAAAGCACTTTTCGTGAAGCAAGACATGTTATTCAGTGTGATACAGTCTACTGTTAAAAAACAGAATTACACAATTATAGAGTAATTATTCACTACAGTGGACTGCAGGTAAGAACCAAAAAAGTCTGGAAAACACAAACTCCACATCTAATCTGTGGAGGATCACAGTGTATCACAATGAATGTGACGTGAGAATGCTTAAAGGAATACCTTCTGGGTGAAAGGGGAGTTTACCAGAGTAAGAACTGGCAATGGCAATTAGACCACAATGAGGTTTTTTCTTTCACATTTTAAATGGCAGTATATCACAGTCTGATTTATTGTTACATGGCCAATTAGCACCTCAGTCAGCCATTTACCTCAGGGTCAAAGGTCATGTTCCTTTAGTCTGGGAGAGAATGAGAGCTCAACACAGGCAGCCAGGCAAAAGAAGAGAGCAAAGAATATTGACTTTTTCTGGGCTCATTGTATTGTGGGAAATTTAAAACTGGAAGAAAGTTCCATTACTATATCGCATTAAATATATGCAAATGTATAACAGAGAGTGGTGTTGGGCAATATAGCCTCAAAATTACATTGTGATATTTCAAGAAAATTGCAATAATGATAGTTTTGATGATATTTTTAAGAAATGCTTGCAGCTACCAGCATTTGTAAGTGTACGTAAATGAAGGCATTTTCAATGTGCTGCTGTCATTGATGACACACTTCCTGATTTTGAAGATTGAATCTACTGAAACAAGGTGCGAGTAGAAGCTTTGTAGAGCAAGTAGTAGGGATACAGCATTATGTTCAGTGACACGGCATAAGTCAAATGTAGGCACAAAAGTACCTTAGGTGGTGCTTTTAAGTAAAATTAACTGTGCTCACCAATTTTAAGTAAGATTACAAAAGCTAAACAGCAAATAAAGCTTAACCTTGTGACTTGTCAGGAATCTATATAATACTGTCACATAATAAAACAAAAAAATGTTTTCTACCTGGGATGTTGTATCTTGGGTTCATCTTTTTCACCAGCTGCTTTTCCACCATATAACTGCATCAGTGATTTCTGTCCTCTGTTTGCCGCTAGCAAGTGCCGCTAGCAAGTGCCGCTAGCGACGAGGTGTTTCAGACACTACAGAACTTGCATGTGAGAACTGAGATAGCACATTTCAGAAAAAGCAAGGAAATACAGGATTTGTTTTGGTTCTTAGTGAGGTAAATCCATTCATGTATCCATTAGCATTAGAGCATAATACTTGGGGATTTTTTTGGGTGCGCTTAAAAACATCACTGCAGCACATTTACGGATAGAGCCTGGTCAGCGCTCTCCGTATAGCTTACTTACACAAATACACAACAGTGGCAGTAAAGATTAAAAGTTTTACAGTTTTACTACTGTTTACATTCAATGCCCTCATCTTGGACTGTTAATTCTGGGTTGCTGGGACTGCTCCAGCTTTCTGAGTGGGAAATCTGAGTTGAGGGGGCGTTCTAGGTTCAAATTATGTCTTTCTAGGAAGCTATTAATGTAGCTCCCTTTTTAGGCACTATGTCATCATGGGAAGCTGGCACTCAGCTCTTGATCTCAGACATGACTGGGCTTGTCTTCAAACGTAAAAGCCATAGGAAAGAAATCGCGACACTTTTAAAATCATACAAAAAATTTGACCGGTATTACTGCAGATGACATGATATGACACAGCCCTGAAAGAAAGGTGAAATCACACCCGTGCAATAACGACAAAGCAACATCTAGATATCTTTGCAGATTAAACCGAAAACTTCCTCGAGTCACTTCTTATCTTGCACTGGATACTGTTCTAAATACACATACTATGTAAATCTTCAAAAAGGCATTAGATTGCACACAGTCATTTGTAAAAGGCAAATTAACTCTAATAATAGCCTTTATTTGAGCACTAATTGCCATAATCCATAAATCATTCTCAGAGATTACATCACCTAAGGACTGTCAAGTATCACAGATCCACGATAGACCTCCAGAATGAGTTAATCGCCTCTGAAAGAGTATATGAAATGACTGAATGGTTTCTCTTTAAAAAAAGCTTTGTTTGGATAAGCTAGGACATGCAGTGAGTGAGTAAAAAGCTCTGAGTGGATAGAAAGCTAGCGTGTGTGGCTCTCCTGTCCATTGCTTTGCTCATTTGGCATTCTACAGCAAATAGACAGTAAAAACAATACAATCCAGAAAACATGGCACAATGGTCCTGATTTCAAACCAACAGCACTCACTCTCGTACCTACCAGGACCCTCCATTAGCCTGCCCATGTGTTTACATACCAGGGGTCTGTTCACAAATGATTTGAATGTATTTTTCTGACTATGGTTATTTATCACATGCAAAATGGGCTGGGACACCGTGATGTATGCTATCAGCAGTGACAATGATAACCAGGACAATAATTACACAAAGCTCAGGCCATCCATCACAGTCACTTATCACTTAAATAATCAGGCGTTAAACAGAAGGAGGCGTGGAGAGGAGAGGAAGGATCCTGAAGCAAATCCAGCTTGTACACATGGTATCATTGGTTTCATTGGTGTCAGTGGTGTCACTTGATGCAGTGCTTATTAGGCTACAGGGGTATTAGGTAGCCTTAAACAGAACAGCTTCCACATCTGATATATTGTTGATATCACTACTAAGTCGATGCTTTTTGTGGAGTTCTAAATTACTTATGCCTTAACTTTTATGCCTTAGAGATTTTTATCACTTTTCCATCTTGAATAAGAAGTTTTGAAAGTGCTCAGAAAGAGCACCATGTTATCTGCTAACAAAAGATCACGTGGTCTGACTGAAAAAAGCTCTAAAATGCCTCAAATAGTCTCAAATCTTGTTCTTCCAACACCTGAAATTAACATGAACCTAAACGTTTTGTTGATTAAACTTTGACTTTTCAAAAGACTAAAACATTTAAATTCATTTTAGCTCATGGGTCACGCCCACTCCCCCAATTTAATCTCTAAAGCATGAAAACTTTAATAGAAACACGAAGGACATTATGAACAGCCCAGGATGTCTCAGTTAAAATAAAAATAGTTCCAAGTTTCAACAGTTTCAAATGCTGCTGTTATAACTTAAAGAACATACACACACACACACACACACACACACACACACACACACACACACACACACACACACACACACACACAATAGCTGATGTTCATTGTCATTTTAGGATTGCCAAAGAAGAAGAAGAAGAAGAAGAAGAATGACACTCTCTGTTATAAGTACAAAATCTGTGATCACGTTTTATTTGCTGTTGTTTAATTTATGTACTTTGGAGACTAAATTGTCAGCAGGTTAAAAAAAATGTATCATTGTTTGGCTTCACACAGAGTCCTGCATAGTCTCAACATGTCTGGGCTGCGCTGATGGTGAACTTGAACCCTAAAAGCCACGAAAGAATCTGGAGAGCGAACGGTGCACAGAGAGGGAGTGTCCAAAGCAGCCAGAGGTCACAGGTTATGTAAAGACTAGGAAAGCCCTCTGGGTCGAGTTGATGCACTCAAGGGTAATGATGTTGACCCCTTCCGGGGGCTTGTAGCCTTTTAAACATGTACCTACCACGTACTGAGCTGTCGGGAGGAAAAGTGACTCGATGGAGGAAATGTGGTTAAAAACAAGACAAAAGGAGGACCGAAGAGCAAACATCTGCTGCATGCCAGCACCAAATGAAAAGCACTTTACACCAGCGTTTCATTCCCTTGTTTATTGGAGTAGAATTATGAATACGTTTCCTTTGAACATGATGAATCATTAAAGTAATGGTGTACTGAGGTTTTGTTCTTCTTCTTTTTCTTTTTTTGCTTAGATGTTTCTTCTTCTTAATACAAATTTCTATCTGTGTCTGTGCCTCTCCTGAGAGCTGCCATTGCTCTACTTACCAGGAAATACTTTCTAGATATGCTAATTTATAGTCATGAGAGAGAACAAGTGTGTGTGTGTGTGTGTGTGTGTGTGTGTGTGCGCACTGAGAAATGCATAGTTGAGTATTGCAAAATAACAGCAAAGTAGGAGCATTTAAGTAAGTCAGAGTCTCTGAGAACGTTTGCATGTACTATTTAGACATTTAGGGTGTGTCTTTATTTGTCATGTACTCAAATGCATACTGTATATAGCCGCCAACAGTTTGTCAGGACAACAATGCCAGAGGACACCTTGTGTGTACATCTCCCTTGCTATCGGCATAAACAGCAGTATTTGAGGTCCTGCGTGAGAACTGGTTGACTGTTTCTTTGTGGTTCTTTGAAGCAAACAAAGGAACCAGGGCCTTAACATTATCTGCATTCTGCATATCTGCCTATGTCAACCACAGTAGACAGACCCACTCCTGCCACTGCAGTAGCCCAACTGTGAAAACCTGTATAAATGTATATAACAGTGCTGTGAAAAAGTAAGATGGAGAACTTGGAATGGTTGTACCTTCCTGCTTCAGTTGCTGTAGCCCTTACAGATATTGACAGTAGCCATTTATTTATTATAGACAACAATGTACGGAGTGCTGAGTTTAACTGCACAGAATTATCATCACTTCATATCACCTGTAGAGCTGGTTGCAAACTAATATCTTTACCTATTCAGTTTGACAGTAGACATATTTGCAAAATACACAGACAGATGGACGCCACATGTTTTAAAGTGGTACGGTCCCCTGGGAACAAAGGAATAGTGTAAATGAAACCAACTTCCTCTTCCAAAAAGTTTCATCTACATATTTCAAATTGGGGTTCAACCTAATTCTTAAAAAAAATAATTAAAGAATAAAAATAGGATGAACTTGTGGGTCATGTGACCTGTCTTTGCCAGCTGTTTCTAGTGGCCCAGGCTTAATGACAAAAGAGTCTGTGGCACCGTTGTCAGAAAGTCAATACTGTGATTAACACTGTCCTTCGCTTGAGCCCCGGTCCACCACTTTAGCAGCCAATAGCCTTGACAGTCATTACCTAACTAGTAAATCACCACAAACAGGATGCAAGTAAATAGGAGAGTCAGTGATTGAATAACTCCACTAAACGGCAAGAGGAAACATGTTGCTGAGTATTTTTACACAAACTCATTGTAAGTGGAAAGTGAGCATATGTTACAGAAAATGAGCTTGTAAAACGTTTTCGTATTTCTTCTCTCCCTCCCCCACCAATAGCTCTGGAAGTGAGTGTCATTCAAGATGTGGCCTTTCCACACTCATAAAGAACACATAAAACACACATTGTGCTCTCGTTAAGTACTTACAGAGGTGAGATTTATGTGCTGGGGTCTGGATTTCCAAATAGAGACCGATGCTGTCTCTAAAGTGTTTGTGATTTACACAGCGAACCTATTGGCACTGGCAGAATACCAATGCGATTGCTTAACACCGGAGTTTGAATGGAAAGAGGTGAGCGCAGTTAAAATGTTTTCGAGTGCACACTAAAGGAGGGTCCCTGGTTAACGCCAACACATTTCTTTATAATGTGTAGTACGGAGCGCCCCAGGGTCCCCCCCCCGTATCATTTCGAGACGTGATCCTGCTCCTTCTGTAGGTAGGCGAAAAAGATCTATTTGCTTGTGTAACCAAATTCTCAGTAACTGCAGAAAAAAGACGGTGATATATTTCAGAATTCCTGCTACAATAGTATAAGTGTACAGGAGGTGATTGCTCCTGCTTTAGTCAAGGGAAGAATGAAGTCCCTCTTTACCTGGAAGTGTCACCGACTTCGCTAATGTCTCTTTAATGTAGCCAGTTTCACCCTTGGACAAGGATATCAAAACACTTAAATCGACCTGCTCACTGGAGGCAGAAGTGAGCCTTGTAAAATGAATTATTGATGCCATGCAAGGCTCCTCGCTGACTGAGAACAATGTAACATTGCGCTGGTGAATTCATCTGAGCTCTTTAAAATCAAGGTCTCTCTGTTCGCTTTCATGTTCTGACGAGGGCTCAGCCTCCAAGCCACAAGACATTCCTTGATTGCCGGTGATGTCCAAGTCTTTCTCGGAGGCACCTCAGTCCTGTCGGGACAGAGAACGTTATTGTTGGGATACCTGCATAGTTGCATGATTGGTGTCAAATAAACACGGTGCTGAGCTACAGTGCTAGAGGTCTTTTTACCTGTAATTATGGCATGGCTAGCTTTCTTCTGTGGGCCAGCTGCCAGCTTGCTTTGGCTTTTATGGGGCTTCTGGTCCTTTCTTGTGGTTGTCATGCTGCAATTAAAACTGTCTCCAATCGCTGGGTGGCAAAAGGCGCTGAGACAGACTCTTGTCTCTCTCACACACAGACACACATATGCCTGTGTGCTTGCATATGCACACACAAACACACTGTGGAGCCTCTGGCTGGAGGCAATGGGAAAGTGTATGATATAGGAAAAACATAGTTAATTACATTTGACAGGTATCTATTAAAGTGCATTCTTAGACCTTAGAGGCCTTCACACATCTAATGGAAATACACACTCAACTTCTGCCCATGAATAATAGGGCTTCTCAGCCAAAAGCTTTGGCTTTTTTCCCCCTTATCTCACCAACATCAAGCATCTGTCAGCGAATATACAAATCACCACTAATCAAATCCACAGAAGTATAAACCAAGGTCTTACACTGGTATTCGGATTCTTTTTAATTAGTTATTCAGGCATTCTTTTCACTTTTAAGTGAACAGGCACTTGAATCCCTCCTCCGAAGCAGCGTGTGCTCGCCTGTTTATTACAGACAATAGCGGTGTGATTGTAATGATGGCACTCTACCCCGATTTTGCCATTAAAGAGGGGACGTATGCATCGCAGAGGTATTTGATTGTAACCTGTGATGTTCAAATCCATGGGTATACCTATGTGTACAATAAGGCAGGACAAGGTTGAGATGGTTGTCTGTCTGTCTGGTCTGTGCCTCGTTCTCTGTTATGGTCTGTCAGTCTGTCTCCCTGTCTGGTTTGTGGGTTCAACGTGTCTGAATCCCCGTTCTTTGCTGGTCTTTCATCTAATCTGCCTGAAGACTTTGTCAGATCAGCTGTCTTGGAAAATCCAATTTAGGTTCTTGATAAAAAAATATATATATTCGAGGCAACAAGAACAAGAGACTGACTCAGTTTAAAATAACACATGTGGTCTCCAAGAGAAATTACACGCATTTTACAAGATTTTTTTATTAATTCCTCACAATGATCAAAGACTGATTTATTAGTGGAAGGGTTACATTTTGTATATGTTGAATTTGTAGATCGCATTAGTAGTCATTTCATGATAATCTCAGTAAAATGCATCATAAGCATTTCTAGCTTAGTAGTTTTTAAACATATACAAGAATCTAAACATATATGCAAATTTATTTTGAAATCCCCCTTTTGTACAACAAACTACAAGAACACCCAAGAGCAGCGGTGGCTCAGGTGGTAGAGTGGGTTGTCCGCTAATCGCAGGTTTGTATGAGTAAATCCAAGGACTTACTGGAGGTCAGTTACAGATAGGTTGCTAGGCAGTCTCTGAATTCAGCCAAGTATCAGTTTGGCCTGTCACCTCAGCCTCATATTAGATATTATACCTCTTTGATATTAGACGGTTTTTGCATTTACTAACTTGAAAAGTTAGTAAGCAATTCAGACTAAAAGCAGACCAGCGTGTTCCTTCACCTGCTCTTCAGCAGACATAAAGGATAATATTAAATAGTATTGTCCCTGTGCATGGTTTATTTGACACCTTAAATTCCACCAATGGTAAGGATTGGACTTTCATGTCACAATGCAGGATGACCCAGTGAGCTCAGTGGAGTGGATTGATCTAACCTTGCAGCTTCTTCTTCCATTTCTTCTTTTTCAGCTAACATATGTAATTTGGTAGACTTTGGTGAAAAAATTCAGGTTATGCAACAAATCGAGCGTAGTATTTGTTCAGGCAGGAGACAGAGTCAAGCAGTTCACATCAACTAATAACTTAGCTGTTAGGCTTGTCCGCATCCAGTTTGCTGTCTCATATAGAGTGCGCTATTTAAGCTGCTTTAGCCTGCCCACAGATGCTGCACAAGCCACTTTGCAACCCACCTCGACATCATGTCTTCCTTCCATGCAGTTTCTGATTTAATGTCACCTCTGTTGTCACTGATCCCTGGACTGTTCTGTGATATGGGTCTTGCTGCTGCCCCTTAAACTTTCCATGTGTGTGCATGGAGCGCTTCGCTGCCAAATATGAATTACTGCAGATAGAGATATCAGCCTTCTTTTGACTATAACAGGCCTGACTTAAATATGTTTCCTTATGGCAAGTAAAGATTGTGATTACAGGCAATGAAATGAAATGAAACAAACTGTGGTTTCCCGCTTGAACCTCAGAAATGCAACGAGCGCTCCAGCCTTCACATTTTTATCCCACCCAAATTTTATCATAGAGGCAATGTTGACACCTTAACCAGTAGTGGCATTTTATCCTTGGCTACAGCAAACACTCAAAAGAATAGTGGGGAAAAAAAGGAGCAGGGAAATGTTTGATGTAGCCAGGCAGGATGTCATGAAAGCTTGTGGTGAGGTAAAGGCCATTCAAATTTGGAAGTTCTGAAAACTGTGGAAGTCAGTGTCATTTTGAATTTTTGCCCTTCCAAGAATTCCCAATGCACAAAATTTGGCTCTCTGCAAGTTGTGGCTTGCCGTGTTTGGTGTGTTTTGGACAAACTATTGTCTGGTATCAAAAAAGTAATGATCCTACATGAAATGTCAGATATTAATGTCAAAACTAGGTAGCCATCATGTTCATACCCCTTGGTCCCTTGATGGGCTTAACAGGAAATATTTGGTGTAGCACTCGGTGTTATCAGACAAACTGGCGAATTCTTTTGGATTCAGGCATTTATTGTGAAACCTGGGAAACATGGATGTAATGAATGTTTGCTGGCACAATCCATTCCTCTGACTTTTTTTTTTCCCGGCCAGGGAGTTCTTTGTGTGGTCTGCAGCGTTAGTTAGCCCAGTCACCGACTGAACAACTGACTTGTTGATTCATGTGTTTGTTAATTAGCTTTCGATGCCTCTGACAGTTAACCGCAAAGTTAACGAGTGAGTGTGCAAGAATTTTCTCCCTGCATTGATTAGCATTTTTGCTACTCGCTCTATTCTGCATTCGCCCACCCCCCCGCCCAAAAAATCACCTCTCCCATTTTCCCCTCCTCCCACACCCCTATGTTTCCCTGTGTCCTATCTTCTGCCTTTAAAAGGGCTCAAGGATCCCACACAAAGCCAGGAAAAGATGATGATGATAGTTTTGTTGCTTGCCCCCCCGTCTCTGTCCACATTCCTCTGAAATGAAAGGCGGCAACAATTATCTTCACGTCTGATGCCTCAAGTCTTTTGACATCCACCTGGTAGAGCAGGTCTGGCTCACTGCGGCTATGGGAGCAGGTTTGTCGTTTGCCCCAGTTACTGTCCACGTTAAAATGGCTGACACCTGGGAGTTGCCCATCTCTTCAATAAAGTTGTATGTGTAAAGCCGGCAATTTTCTTTGGCACCGAAAGCTGTTCTGCATGTACAGGCCAACCTTTTCTGAAACAACTGACAGCACGAGTGCTTTATGTGCTACTTATGGACAGCTAGTCAGGATTCACTCTAAATATTACCACAGGTCAGGAGAAAGGCAGCGTGTGGGTATTTAAATAGACCATACATCAAAGCGTAGCAATTTGAAAGTGACATGTCTGGAAAGTGCTAATAGCCTCCCTGAGCTGATTCCATCCAACCTCCTGCCAATGTCAGAATCCAGCTGAATTTGCTTTCCAAGATGTTCTTCTGAGGTGAAAGCCAGCAGTCAGTTGTAGCTCCACTGGTAGCCGTTTCCGATGCTTTGGTAGCGTAGCATCAAAGTCACGGGGCACACATATATTCCGCAGGATTAGAGCGGCGTAAAAGGACAGCCCCAGCCCATTCACTGTTGGCACGGCCGCCACAGCCTCGGCACAAGTGAGTTTTTAATGCATTCCATTTAACTTTAATTACTCCAATCTCTGCGAGGGCACACAGGAAGAAAAGGCCCGGGCGTTTGTGCCGAGCAGATTACCCCACTGCCCTGCCAAGTCCGCGGCGCGCTGCATCCTAAGATAGAATTCAAATTCAAATGTGGGCTAAAGAAAGTGCAGCTGTCACCCCTCTGGCCTGCGAAGCCCCAACCGGATCAAAGATGAGCTGTCCTCCTCCCCTGCCCGTGTAAAAATGAGCTGTCCTGGCCGTGCCAGTGTCTCGTCCCCCTGGGGCACCTAATCCTCCTCTCCTGACTCCACACTGACAGTCTGAATAAAGGCATTAAACCCCGCAAAATAATTACCAATTAAAACGGATGGAGAAGTCATCAGGTAGTGACTGG
>VUQG01001936.1:27174-38758 GCA_015106755.1 Etia nguti | reverse complement strand
AGCAGGCAGAGGCGGCAGAGAGGGATGGAAGCTGTGGCGGGTTTCTTTCCTCCCTGCCAAGAACAACCTGTATTTCTCCTTTATGGGTTATGGTTTTGCAGTTCTGGATGAGTGAGTGACCTTACACAGTGGTATCAGACCGGGAACAGACTTCTCAGAGCTTCTAGGATGTCGAAGAAAGTTTATGTGAGGCGTCCCAACTGTATCGAAGCCAGAAATAAGTTTTATAAGCTGCTGAAATTAAGAGTAGTTGTTTTATCTTGGATGATGCTGTGTAAGGCTGAGTTAGAGTGACGCTTTAGAGATTGCTGGTGCTTTTTCTCCTTTTTTTTTCATGTTTTAGGATGTTGATAGGTTTGCACATATGCAAGGATACGGCGCATAGGTGCATTTGGAAGTGACCCTAAGTGCAAAATGAGCCATTAACTGTGTGTCAGCTTGCTGTGCTTGTGCTCTAAATTAGCCTGTGTGTGTGTGTGTGTGTGTGTGTGTGTGTGTGTGTGTGTGTGTGTGCGCGCGCTTTTTACCTGTCATAGAGTGTTATAGGGTGTTTGCAGACTAGCGTGCCATGAAGCCCCGGGCACTAATCCACCAGCGCCACACTGCCGAATCCAGGTAAAGTGATCCTAAAGCCTTCTTACCCCTCTCCCTCCCCTGTTCTCCCTGCTCCCCTTTGAGCTCTGTCTATTAGCAGTGGCAGAGATCAGACTAGTGAATATCCACTCAACAGACCAGTCTGGACCAGGACATGCAGTTTGACAACTTAATCTCCTCTTTGACGGCAGGCAGAAAAGGAGTGAATTGCCATGTGACAAAAGGGTTTCTGACTTGACCATGTTCTTTAGAAATTCCTTCCTCTGGTATGGGAGACAACCTGCGCGGTGCTCGCACAAGACTGCCGATACCATTGTGCAGTGCTCACTTTGCAGCTTTCTTTACTAAAGCGTTTACTAAAACTTTGCTTCTTTTTTTTCCTCCTCCTGGCTGCACGAGGTTCTTAAAAGGAGGACGGATAGGGACAGAACATGAAATTCCAGCTTGACACTAACGGCTAATAAAAGGCACACAGCATAAATCAAAATTACGCTTGAATGCTTGTTTATGACCCTCTGTTTCATAACGATGATTGAGCAGGGTGTCTCGTTCCAGTGAATCCAACTGCTCGTCTGTTTGTGCCTCACCGCGGTATTTCACTGATGTTGATCACTTTTGACCTGAGGGACAGTTTGCACTGCTGATATGACTTGCCTTTTGGTTATTGTATCTGTGCCAAAATCTCTCTGGGCTAAGTACAATGGGTGTGTACACTACTGCGGACGTTGTAGCTTGTGAGTGTGTGAGAAGAAGAGAGAAGGGAATTTTTTTTTTTGTCCATCCTGTGAAACCCATAATTAGGTCATGACTTTAACTCAGACACACGGGAGTATTTGCAGTATGCATATGTACTATACACAGAAAACATTGCAGAGTACACTACATTTATCTTCAGCAGAAATTTAAAGGTGATCCCATGTGGGTGTTTTCATCTGTCTTTTACTGTCTGTGATTAAGCCTGGGATCAGTTTAAATCTGCTCCCGTTTCATCTCACTATCCCACAATTATCATGTTATGGTTATATTATCATCTTGATTTACAAACTGAGCTCTGCTTTTGCGGGGGCAAGTCAGCTCAAAGCAGCAACTTTAATTCCGTGCATTTTTAAGTGCAGCCTCAGGTATTTTATACCTAAACAACCTTGATCTCTAGAGATGACAGCGCCACTGTATCCAGACCTCAGTTTCAGTCCCTTTCTAAAGATCAATCAAATACTAACGGACGATAATCAAAAAAGTCATAGTCGCATAACTGAGATGATTTTAGGGACTTATTCTAATGGCAACTATAGCCTAACATATTTAACTGTACCTTTTAATATATTTAAATACGCAATCTCTTTTTTGCATCCATGCAGCATGCCCGTTTTTTGAGCTTTTTGATTAATCCGATCAGCAGTCTCCTTTGTTCTTGTCAGCTAAATTAAACACCTTCACTGATATCACATTAAAAAACCCCTTTTGACAGGTCTGTGCGTCGTGTCAGGAGAACTGGCAGCTTATGTTAAGTTCAGTAAGGAAGATCTGTATTCACTCATCTGCCTGCATTCCAGGCTGTTCGGGCTGTTAGGCTATCCTTTACATCGCTTCCGCTCTTCCGCGCCTAATTCATTCCACTTGCCTCCACCCCAGTCGCCAGCTTGGCCATGTACGGATCCTCTTTCCGTTTTTGTTGCACAATTGGAGATAAAGTATCTGAATTTCAGGAGCGGGACCACGCCTCCAAACACACTCCTTCTGGTTCTTATCTATATATGTTCCCCCAGTTCTACAAGCTGTTCGTTCTCGTTTACGTGCCCCACATTCCCTCCCCTTTTCAATTCTTTAACTTTTTCACTTCTATTTAGTACATGGGGACCTGCCAGGCCCGGGAGTCGCCGCCAGTCCCCTTCGAGGCCTTCCCCAAACCGCAGCTCAATTCATGTCTAAGTCATTCACCTTTATCTACTAAAACGCTGTCAAACCCCAAATGAGGACGTGGGCCCAGCGAGTGAAACAAATCTTTATTTTTTTGAGATTTCAAACCTATATAGATCCCAATTCTCAGGCAATCAATATGCAGGGTGTATTAAAAGTGCTTTAATTCTGCAGCCGGAGGTAGTGGATTCACAAGTTTCACGGGGTTGCAGGTAGGTAGCATCACAACAGCAGCGGTTGCAGTGACTCCAGACATGCTCGAGAAAGTACGGGACGAGTTTGGCTATCATATGGACACATGCCGTACGTCTGGATACGGACACAATGAGCGCTTGTGAACATTGTAAGTTTTGTATATAAAACTTTATTCTGCCATGTATTCAAAAAATTTACCACAAGCTTCTATGTCCATTAATTTAAAGAAACATGGCCTTTTGAAGTTGGAGGATTTTTTCTGGTCCACTCTGTATATTTCAGAACAAGTTTTTAAAAAGTAGCCTATTTGATGTTAAAGAAAATACAACACTTAGAATTGGTGTTGTGGCAGAAGATAAAAACTGTAAAGTGGTAATACTTACTGTTGTGACATCAAAAGATGTTGGAGCATTCGTATTTGATTAAAAGACAATATGGCTTAAAAAAAATAGGCTAATGATGAATTTCTAGTGGGTGAGATGTTCAGAGCTTGCAGTTGCTTTCTCTATTGACTTTTTCTCACTTCGAGGTGGCACACGTACAACAGTGCACGAGGTAGACATTAGCATATGATTGTTTCCGACCACTTTCCACTTCTGCCATCCATTACGTTTTAAAAGAAAGGACTTTTAAATCAAATGCGGCACTTAAGCAAAGGCAACATTCAGTGCGCTCGAAAGCATCTTTGATAAAAAGATGAGAAACTTTGTGATACGCTAAGGTCGAAGGACAATTTGATAATTTAGGGAGGGCAAGGATTTCTCTTTTCATAAAAAAAGAAAGAGTTCCACATAAAGAGAAAGAGAAGGCCTTCAGACCTTGTCAACCATCTTCATTAGAAACTCCACTTTAGTCTTAATGCATTTCTAGTCATTATCCAGGGCACAATATGTCACAGCCCTCTTTAAAAGAATATATACACATTGTTCAAATAATTGCCCTGTGAAGGACAAACAAGCACCATGTAAAAGGCATCATTATTTAGGTGAAATCACTGGCAGGGACTTTCAGGCCTTCCCTCTTCTTTGCCATTGTTGCAGAAGGCCATTTGATGTCAGAGTGTCTGAGCGATTTGCCAAACAGCAGCACGAGCGTCTGTGTGGATTTAAACAGTCTTCAATCAGAGCTGCTGCTGCCATGATCAACAGTTATCCAAGAATCACGATCCTTAGTCTAATGATATTGTTTCAAACCGGGTGTGTTAATCTAAACTTACACAAAACACTCTGCTAGTTTTGAAAAAAAAAAAAAATGACACCCTTTAAAAACACCCCCCTACCCCACCTCCGGTTGTCAATCACCTGTTATAGATCTCAGGTTTTTTAATTAATATGCATAGTTAATTAGCTTCTTTCTGTCAGACAGCAGTAAAATGGCAGCTTGCTGAACTAACCAGCATCACCATGCATGGCTGGCTGCCATATTGTCTTATGCATTATCATTACTCTCACCTGATGTCAAATCTATAATAACCCATAGAAGCTAAGTACTGGCGGCCTCTCCTACCAGTCAGACAAGTTTTTACGCCCTCTGACATTCCTCCTGAAATGTCCTACTAAAAAAAAAAAAAAAACTGGTTTTATCACACCGGAAGAAACTTTTTTTTTTTTAATTTTACTTTATTTTATTTTATTGCGTGCAGGTGAGTGTGAAATGTTGTCCTGTGACAGATTAGAGACCTGTTAAATGATAGATAAGTGTAAGAAAATAGATTTTGCCTGTTCTTAATCAGACAAGGTTTGCTTAGGTTCAGGCTTAAAATCCTCACTTTCCCCGCATTAAAAGGACAAACTTCTCCACAGCCAGCTTCCCAAATATTTCCTTAGTTACCACAATTATACATCCCGCAACACCCTGGGAGCACTTTTCTCAGTATCACAGCTGTTTCAGATACTCGTGTCTAACCCTATTGGATTAGCTTGTATGTTGATAAAGTATCCTAAAGCTGTATAGTGTGGATAGTGTGTCTGAATAAACTGATCAGGATGGGGGTGATTATAAGTGAGTGCAGGACAATCCTGACCACCCCTTGCACCACCTACTGGACAGGCAGCAGAGCACTGACCCTGACAGACTGATTCAGCTCTGCTGCCATATTGGACAGATGCAGGAAATCTCCCATACCTCGCCCTCTAGGTCTTTACATTGCAACACATCTGTGTAGCAGAGACTCATCTGTTCTCTCATGTTAACAGTTTAATTCAACCCTGCAATGTCACAACACTTAACGCTGATATTCTTAAGCCACTTGAACGTCATCTGACATCTGCTGTGCCTGTTTTGTTGTTTTTTTTAACAACATTTAGTATGCCACTTTTATTCTGCTTTGCTTTTGCTTTGGTGAATTTATTGCACTATCTGACTTTGTTGTCACTTTATTAGAGCAGCTCGGTGGTTAGCACCATCGCATCACAGCAAGAAGGTCCTTGGCTGAAATCCGCCAGCCTGTCGAGGCCTCTCTTTGTGGCGCTCGTATGCTCAGTCCGTGCTTGCATGGGCTTTTTCAGGGTACCCTGGCTTCCTCCAACAGTCCAAAGACATGAATTTTAGGTGAACACTGGTGAATCGAATTTGGCTGCAGGTTTGAATGGGAGTGTAAATGGTTGTCTGTCTCTCTGTGCGAGCCGTGTGACAGACTGAGAACCTCTCCAGGGTGCATCGTGCCACTTGCCCTGTGGCAACTGGGAAAGGCTCCATTCCCCCTGAGACCCTGAATTGGATAGGAGGAAGAAAATGGATGGATGGATCTTTTTCTATTTTTTTAAACCAACTATATGAATAACTGTATAAATGTTATGTTTACCTTTATTGTCTTTTATCTAGATTTTTACTTTTTGAGCTCTTTTATTGTTTTCTATCTAATTTAACCCATTTGTAATGTTTTTCATTTGCTCTATTTTACTATATTTATTTTGTTTTATTAAGCTGTACTACTGCATTTAGGCTATTCTGTTATAGGTTTGTATTTAATGTTTTGGTTGTTTTGGTATATTGGTGATCATTAAATACGCTTGGCTAGAAGTCTGTTGCTAAGTTAATTTGCCTGCTTTATATTTATCCTGCACACAAGAGTCAAAATCCTCTACACAAAAATGCAGTGCATGTTTTAATGAGATGCTATTGATAAAATGGTTGCAAAGATCTAATCTGTCACGTGAAAAAAAAACCATTTGTTTGTACATTCCATGTCAGTTTTTCGGGAAAGTCTTAATCTCTTTAAAAAGAAACAAACATGTCTACAGATGAGATCCTCAAACAAATTACAGATTGTTGGCTTTTGTTGTTATTTTCATAATAATATGAAAGAATAGACAAAACCGAAACATCACATGTCACAAGCACCCCTGCTTTTATCACACATTCAAATTCATAAAATTATCAGGGTTTTCGAGCTTCGGAGCCAACGATACAGCTTTCTTAGGGAGCTAGTTCAACCTCAGACGTCTTGAGTCTGCTGTTCTCTTTGCTATGGAAGTGTGTGGTGTCAACATGCCAAGATCTAAAGAGCTCTCTAAAGCTTTTGGGGGGGGGGTTGTGGATGCCCATGAGTCTGGCAGGGGATTTTAAAAGATCTCCAGGTTTTTGGGGGAATAAATCAGTCCACGGTAAGGAAAATCATCTCCAAGTGGTGAAGATTTTTTAAATGACTGCCAGTAATTCCAAGACTGGCCTGCACAGTAATTTCAACCTAAAAGCAGACTCAAAACCTCTCCAGGATAACTTTTGCAACTACTGGTGTCAAAGTGCATCTATTGACAACCTCTGCTGAATGTCTACACAAAGAGTTTGCCCAAATTTAAATGAAATGGAAAATGTGCCAGGAAAATGTCTTTGCTCTCCAAAAATGTTCTGGTTTGGGGTTGCTTCACTGCCTCGAGGACAGGTCTGCACGCAGGCACTGATTCGGCTATGCTTTCTGCATCATGCGAGAGGGGCTCGAAGTTACTTTGAGGCCATCTGTCCGAAAAGCGAAGCTGAAATGGAAGACGACGTTTCAACGGGATCACGATCCTAAGCAAACAAGCAAATCCACCACAGAATACCTCAAAAAGAAGGAATGAAAGGTTATGGAATGGCATAGCCTGAGCCCAGATTTAATACCATCATAATGTTGTGGGAGGATTTGAAACAGGTAGTACATCCAAGAAAACTTTCACAAATATCACAACCGAAGGAATTTTGAATGTAAGAGTGGTCAAAAATTTCAGCAAGCTGATGAGGAATGAGTGATTTCTGCTAAAGAGGCAATTCTAGCTTCTGAGGGAAGGGGTCTAATTCTGTCTGCAGAATAACATTGAAATTTTTCTTCAATAGATGATTGAAAAAGCTCATTTTCCCCACAGTGTTGTTATGATGTTACTTGTAGTTACTGTTTCACACATGTCAAATATCCAGCAGTTTCCAAGGGATATAATTGCTTTTTTTCGTTAGAATTCACAAAAGAATTTATGATCTTTCAATTACACTAACAGAAAACATGCAATACAGATGATAGTGATTAGATGATAATACTGGTAGGGTCAAGATCACGGCATCTCTCTTTCTTGTCTGCATTTGCTTTTGTGGTGCAATCGTTTTGAGCAATTTTTGACACGGTTTATGTGGCGTGCTTTATATTTGCCACAATTTTGGTGGCTATTTGTTGGATTTTTGTCCCTTTTCTGCCTAGGATCCAGGTTGGCTTTTGCATGCGTAAAGAAAAACCACGAGTCCGGCGCTTTTAAAATGGTACAGGACCTATAAGTGATCTACTGATAAATAGCAAAATAGCAGACGTGACAGCTGAGGTGACGACGCAGATGTAAAGTTTAATACCCACACTCTGTCTGCCAAAACAGGAAAAGCAAGGGTAAAAAAGGACACATTTTTGGCAGCCCTTCATCAAAAGCATAAAGCAGTGGCCACAAGGGGAGAAGTAAACAGATTAGAAAAGCTATTGACATTTCCCTGTAGCAAAGAAGGGGTGTCGAATGGCAGCAGGGATGATAAGGTGTACAGGCATTTAGTCCCCCCTCTCATGTTTTATGTATCTGTGATCACAACCGATCGTGAGCGAAATTAATCAATAACAATGCCGCCAGGATGTGTGGATGACACATGCCACTGCCCGCCCCCCACCACCGCCGAGCCGGCCCCCACCCCCCTCGGCACCCTCTCGCCGCACTCCTCCATTCTCCACCCTCCTTCATTTTCCTCACCCCATCCATTTTGATACGGGGGCCTGTTGTTCGCCCACGTCTAGGTGAGGGATTTTTACATCCCCGGCGTGCTTGGAGGAACTCCATATGGCCGGGATCAAAGGTGTTGCTGGGTGCATGGTTCTGCTTGGTTGCCAGCCACCGCCGTTAATTAGAAAACAAGATCAGAGGCGGTATTAAAATCCAATTAAGCCCGTATGAACAGATTGCCAAGTGATGTTCACTAATGCATTACTGAGCACCATGCAAATTTTAGTGGCAGCATTTGGCTTTATGTTATGTGTTCATGTCATTAAGAGTCTGTGTGTATTTGGGAGTGTATCCGAGTGTCTGTGGGAGTGTGTCTATGCGCATCACTTGCCGGCTATCTAAGGCTCTGTGACATTGCCTGATCTTTTCCTTGATACACAGCCCTAATCTCATACAAACAATCAGCTAAAGCTCTGCAGAGCAACAACACCTATCCACACAATAAGATTGGATGATATTGCTTCTTACAATTAAAGCATAATTGAGAATGCTGAATTATTGATCCATCATAATTGAGTTCTCTTCATTTGATTTGTATGAGAAACTAATATGATGCACAGAAAATACAGCAGATTTGACTAAATTGCCTGAGAGTATTTGAGCTTAATCCAGAGATCCATAACGTTTCTACGTGGCCTCCACTGGCCACTCAAAGACATAAATTACAAGTGGGACAGGAGCCTTCTATTTAAATCAGTTTAAAATCCGAGATAGCTGTCAGCAGATAAAATTAAACCGTGTTAAGGAATTGGATGAGGCACATTAAAATGCGTACATAAAATGATTCTGCACAATAAGTGCCAATTTAGTCCATGAGTTTCATTCGCACAGCAGACAGACAGGGCATCTGTACCAAAGACTGACAAGTGGATGCAGCTGGTGGCCTATGGCCCGAAGCATCCACATTATCTCAGACGAGGGTTGTTAATGTTGGGCTGAATGGAGCCCCTTTTGAGATACAAAATAACATTCTGATTAGAAAGCCAGGAAATACACATCTGAAGAGCCGGAAATTGTCACAATGCAGAACCGCGGCACATTTGGCACAGTCTCAAGCTGGGTATGGAGGAATAAGATCTTAATGAAGGGATGTGCTCTATCAAATGCATTGAGCTTTCTCATATAGTTGCGCTGTTTATCAATTTCCACAGGATATGTTCTTCGAGTTAAAGTTTTGTGACAAGAAAACAAATTGCTGCGCCCCAGTTTTCGTTTGCCGCCGATGATTTGTTTGCCGTAAAAATGTTTCGGAAATCTAATATTTTCCAAGGGAGCCGTGTGACAGGCCTTTTGGCACTTTAGCTCCACCAGCATAGGACATCTTTCCCTGTGTTTCAAAATGTTGCAGTGATTATTTATCTTTAGCAAAGCAAGACTCTGAGGACTCCTAAACAATTCAGTTAAATAGGTGTCCATCCCATTACAGTATGGACATGCTGCTGAATTACTGGTGCACGTTAACCATGATAAAAAAAGTGATCAATCAAAATCATTGGGCCAACACTTTCACGCAGTGAGGTACAAAACTGTATGTAAAGAAAAAGTTTTGCGCGTACTGTAACACTGAACAAAATAACTGCAACTGGACCAGCTTAGATTTCAGGTTGAGGGCTCCGCCTTTATCTGTGCAGCTGTGTGTTGTTAACTCGTTATGCTCTGATTGGTCAGGGCAGGTCATTTGTAGCATTTATAAAGCTTTGACAGGGCAGCAGTGGCTGTAAAGCAGCTTATTCAACATGATGTGTGTTTGGCTTGCCTTAGGGTAAGTGAGTGGTTGTATTGGGGGGGTAGTTTCTGCCAAGTTGCTGTAGTTAAAACTTTTTCTATGTCAACAGGGCTTTGCTGCTTGTCATGCTGAGTGGAGCTAGTTACAGCTACCCTGTAAAGAGAGGTAAAATTCAACAAGTCTCAACATTTCTGATTCAAAGTTTAAGCTAGTGTTAAAGCATACATCTTCAAAGTTGTACTAATGACTTCTCTTGCTGTGCAGGTAGGGATCCTGACATCACCTCCAGCAGTGGTTACTTTAAATCTCCTGCTGATTCTTATTGGGAGGTACCTTCTGCTGTGTTTGCGCCCGTGTCATCTGATTCTTGGGTTGCTCCAAATTCAGATCACCCTGAAAGTAGTGCTGAGAGTGGCTCAGCAGGTGGCTCTCACAGCTCTAATGCTTATCCTGTGTCTGCATACTCAGGATACAGTAGTGGCTCCCACGCAGTCTCGACACAACCAAGTTTTCAGCTGGGCTTAAATCAAGGTAACTAGTACAGACGTGTAGAAATGAACTCTTAATATAAGCTTGCCATAATACTCAACGTCCCTCTTTAACATTTGTGCTCAGACTTCAGCTGGGCAGTTGTGCCTCCCAGCCCTCAATCTGACACAACTCCACCATCTAGTACACCCACGTTTGCCTCGGTAGAACCCGAGCTGTTGAGTTACAGCTATGTGGGAGCACCAGCCCCTCTTCCTCCTGTATTCCAGAAAGGCGAACTGTCTCGTGTGGAGAGAGCCTTTGAGCATGGCAACTCTGAATCTGAAACTGAAACGCAAGGCTTTGAGTCTTATCCTGACGCTGAAGGTTTCTATGAGGACTTCAGTGACCCTCTGCCATCAGACCTTGATGGGTTTTGGTCTGGATACCCTTTTTTGGACTACATGTTTCTTACTGGCCAGTATCCTCCAGGCACAGTCACTCACTACAGCACCAGTTTTGAGCAGGGGAGTGAGCAAACGCATGACACGCACTACATAAAGGACTATCCTGCCAGCTCTGATCCTGATGACCTTGCACAGCCAAGCCAGTCTGCGCAGCAGTATCACAGTAGCTGGCTACACTAGCTTGTGAAGTGGCTGGACTACACCAGGCCTCGCGGTGGAGCGGGTCTGGAAGGATTCCACTCACAGCCAGGTTGATTTGAGCAGCCGTGCCTGTGCATCTTAGCAGGTGGACACTCTGAAGGCCAACTTTAATGTTGCCCAATAAAGATCTGATTCCCTAATACACTGGTCTCTATGGGTTTCTTCCAACCTCTTTCAGTACAAGCATTATCTAATTAACTTGACATGGCAAAAGACATTACTTAAAATGACACTTAAAATTTCTAAATTTATGGTTTGTGGTCCACTCACAAATTTCAGCAGAAACATGTAAAGGCTATTGGGAATATGAGTTCACATATCCAATAATGACGGAAGCTGTTTAATGGGGCAAATGCTAAAAGCATCTCGTCTAGCCATTTTCTACAACACCCCTAGAATTAGATGCTCATAACACTTGAACCAATGGTTCAAAGCTTTTGAGATTGAACAAGCCGATTTATTAGAATCGTGCATTATGTGCACTTAATGGTGCACTTCAGCCCACACCAGATTAGCTTATAAACTTCAATGCGACTCCATACAACTACCTCAAACCCAGCAGAAAGATGTATGCTGCTTATCAGTCTTCTGATGGCTTGTATCCCATGCATTTGTAAACTCATCTAGGAGGCTGCTCGCAGTTTGCCGTGCTACAAATAAAGGACATTAATGAGCAAATCCTAATGTCATGAACTACAGTTTAGGCTGCTATTTCTCAAGCAAGGGCACATCAATACCCAGTCTTACGGTGATATTGCCCGACGACATTAATGGACACCATTCTAATT
>VUQG01001936.1:11397-24036 GCA_015106755.1 Etia nguti | reverse complement strand
ATGTGTATGGGTGTGGGGGTGTGTTTGAGGAAGGGGGGGCAGGTCAGGCGTCAGGAAGCCGACAGCACAGAAGCTTCCCCACCACAGCAGCTATCTACCTGTGTAGGAGCCTACCTGGGAGGTCTGACACCAGTGGAATTACACTGACAGTGAGACAGAGAGGAGGAAGAGTTTATCTGAGAAATAGAAAGAGGGAAGAAGGAAGAAGGAAAGGGGGAACTCGACGTATGAGGAAAAAAATGATCTAGAAGGAGTTAATCTAGCTGAAGGACAGGAAGGAGAGGAAACAGAAAACAAAGAGCCGAGAACGAAAGAAGCGATGTTATGAGCAAGTGATGAAGTGACTGAATGAAAAGAGAAAGAGAAGCAGCAGACTTTAATATGTAGACAGCGAGGGTGTGGCTGGAGCGTAAAGATAAATAAACGTTTTGCTTGACTGTGTCTCCATGGTGAGGTGTCGGCCAGTGGTTAGGAGGACTTGTGCAGTCACGACCAACAAAGTTTGTATAAGCGATAAAAAAAAACCCCGAATCACTCGAGGACAAAAAAGAAAAAAAAATCACTGTTCAAGTGGAAAGAAAGCTTATGAAAATAACAGAAACTCTAATGACTAATTGTCAAACAATAGATTTCAGGCTTACTGTAGCTGAGGAATCCTTTGAATATAGGTTGGAGCAATTATAGCATCTGAAAGTTGTCATTTCTGTTTTGAGATGGGTGCTGTTATGATGCTTGACGACATGGTTATGCTGTAAACGACCAAAACCTCCCACTGAGTGGCTTTTGAGTTTTCTTCCCACTGTAAAAAAAAGTCTGCATTTCCTGTCCTGTAGTTAAACACTCAACACAACCACAAAGCCTTTGTTCCTCTGGGTCAGATTCTCCCAGAAGAGAGAATCATCCCCAGCCACAGCTGTTGAATGACCACCATCGACCACACTGCTTTCTGTCTTCTGACCGCCCTTCTAAATTGCTCTTCTCTCTATCCATTCCTCCCTCCACCCTTCCCCTACTTCCCTGCCTCTTTCCACCCCTTTTTCCTCCTTTTCCCAAGAGCAGCCAGCTGGGCTGGATTTACTCTGGTCGGCATGTCGCAGGGCGAAGCGCCGTCTGCTCTTTGGGCGGGCAGCATCATTTGACTGGGTACTGGTCAGGGCTGGCAGATTACTAACTGGATATCTACAGAGAGGCCAGTGGGGCCTGAGCCCTGTCATCCACTGGAAAGTGGGGTCTCTGCGGTGACCTCGCGGTTTTGTGCGGCCCAGGACACGAACCACAATCCCTGCTGACACCCTGTTCCCCGAGGACGTGGTTTTACTCCAAATCGTGATTTCCCATCAACTGCTCCGCGACAGACTGTCTGTGACTGCAGGCCTCTGCCCGGCGCTTTCTAGCGAAGAGGATACAACGCCACCTCACTAGCGGTGCTTGTGGCCACATTTCCCCCACGAAGCTGGGCACGCAGGAGGGGGCCTTCTTCTCCGCAAGCTTAAAAGAGAGCTTTTTAAACTCATGTGACATGTGTACTATGAGCCGGTGTCAGAGAAGTGGCTGGAATGCCTCTGATTACATGGAGAGCAGCCCTTTCGAAAAAGAGACAGTTCAATATGGGCACAAGGTTGCACCAAAATAAGCTGTATAATAAGATGTTTAGGGTTGTAATGTGATTTAGAGTTTTGCAAGCGGAAACTCACAGCTTTGTATTCAAACTTGTCGATCTGAAAAGAAAATGTTTAGAAAAACCATAGAAAATGCATCCACCGTGTAGTTGGTGAGAAATAGACTGAGCAAATATTAACTTTGATCAATCTATTTGTATTTTATTTCTCTCATTAAAAACATCTGCAGCCACAAACAATCCGCACAGTCACACTGTTCCAATTGTTATGTCAATAGTTATGCCATTGCTAGGATAAGAGCTGTGGGAATGTGACATCTTCTCAACATGCACATTTCTGCTGACCAGAATCATCAACATGGCACCCAGATGTCAGCCTTCAGGCACAAACACACACACAGAGTCAGCAAAATCACAGTCAGATTTCTTCAAACACCAAATCCATCATCTGAGTATTTGTAGCTTCTTATCTGGCAATCCAGAGAATATTTTACAGTAATAATCATATTTTACACACTGAATCACTCGTAACTTTGGGACATTTTGTTTCGGTCCTTTGCGTGTGGCGAGAGTTCCGAGAGCTCCTCCTGATTCGACTTTCTCACACAAACCCCCCCTCCCCCCGCACGAGCCTCTTTTCCTGACGTTACTCCTCTACCTCCACCCTATTGTGGCGTTTTTCCTCTCCCTTCTCGAACTTTTTCTTTGAGACGGTGCACGCGCGTCCTGCACACGCACTATTTCTGTTATGCTATCCAATGGCCTGGAGGCTCAAGTGAGGACAGACTTGACTGCTGTTGGCCTCATATCAAGAAATACCTGATGGGTCCCTGCACTCATGCCAAAACTCATTTATGAAGCGTGAGACCGTCAACAGCCATCTTCAGAAATAAAAACCTATGAGTCACATTCATAGCATTACTCTCAATAAGAACAAAGGAGTTCTACTAGCAGTTATCGCTGAGGTTACATATAAGAAGGTGTTTTGTTTATTCGTGAGCTGGTGTGCTAGTGCGCTGTGAAATATGGTTTATCAGATTCTAATCAAGATTCTGTACTTACCATCCATCTGTGTCTTGTCTTGCCCCAGCATTTGGCCAAATGTCTGCAAGGCAGCGAGATTTCTTACTGACAGCATGATAGGTATTTCTTGAATTTCAACCATAAAGATATCAACTTAGAAAGATCCAGCTGAGACTGCAGTTCAGTCAGGACCGCGCTGTTCTAGGATATCCATGTCTTTCTATTCTATTTCAATTCAGTTCAATTTTATTGGTCGTGGCAGATGGTTGCCCCTCAATGCGCATGGTTTCTTCCTGTTAAAAGGGAGTTTTTCTTTCCCACTGTTGCCAAGTGCTTGCTCACAGGTGGTCGTCTGATAGTTGGGGTTTTCTCCCTATCATTGTTGGGTTTTTACCTTGCAATATACCTCATCTTGAGGCGAGTGTTGTTGTGTTTTGGTGCTATATAACCATCAAAATTGAACATGACTAATTTGACTAATTTTGTAGGAGATTTCTTTCTTCCACCATAAGTACAGGAAATTGTCTCATAACTTAAAACTGGACAGCATCAGAGAAATTCTTAATTATGCACTTATAGTATCTCACAAAGAATTTGACAAAAGACAGCAGTGCAGTAGTTTAGCTCACCATGCACAGTGTCATAACCCTTTTGAATATGCTTTTGTCTTCTGTTGTTGTGAGTCAGAACGGATTATCTGATCTGGCTTTCCTTTTTTGTCTTCTGTTCCAGCAGTTTCACTTCATACTTAAATATGATCATAAGACATGAGTCTTTGCTTTAAAATTTTACCACATCAGTAATATCCATAATCGGTGGCCAAAGTTTTTTCTTTGGTGGGGGGGGGGCGGTTGACAAAATGCAATAAAGCATTCTTATCCTATATAAGGATAAGCAAAAATTCACTGAGGAGTAGGAATAATGTTTTGGCTCATCAGTCCAAGCAGGGTCATAACGGTGGCTGGAGCCTATCACAGCTGCACACCCTGCACGGGTCCAATCAAGTCCAGTCATTCATATACAAACAGCAACTTTAAAGACACAGATTAACCCATCGTGCATGTTTTTGGACCGTGGAAGCAAACCTCTTTCTATAAATTCCACAACATACAAAATTTAGATTAAAGGTAGGAGTAATTGGGTTTCTGTTTGGTTGGCGTATGCTTTGTATAGTTTTTATTCATGTTGCAATCTGCAGATCAGCAGCACACTTAGAACCAACATCAGATTATGAGGTTATACTAAATTATGAGCAGCTGTTTCTGTTGGTTTGTACGTAAGTGTATGCAGAAGTCAGTTTCTCGTGTGTCGGCCCAGTGAAATGATTTAAAAAATAACTTTTTCTTAATGTGTCACAGAGATGCCTGCCGCAGTTCCGAAAACGGATGACTATTCACATTTTAGATGTGCACTAAAATTAAAAGTCGCACACAGTAGCTGTTCCACGGCCGTGTCAGAGTCAAAGGAAGAAGAAATAATCAGAGAGGAAAATCGTTTCAATCATAGAGCAATTGCAACATTTATTGAAGTGTTGGCTTTCTTGTATTGATTTTTCAACACATTACAAAAATACATATATGTTCAAAACAGCAGATGTGTACTGTTCTGAAATCACTTTTTTTTTTTCACAATGATGCACCCCCCCTCCCCCCACCCCACCCCCAAAAAAGGGAACAAGGAAACTATTTTGTACAAAGAGTGTAAGTGAAAGTTGTGAAAAGTGAAATATGAAAATGTATTTAAAATTACATTTTAATGTGCTAGCACAAGACCTTCAACCAACCATGAGGATAAACACCAAAAAAAAAGAAGAAGAAGAAGAAGAAGTCCATGAATGTCTGATAAAATGATTCGGTAAAAGTATTCCTGCACAAAACCACTGTATTCGTTTTTCTCATTTTTGAAAATCATTTTATTTTACACCCGTGGAGCATAGCTTCACCAAAAAACAGCAAATTCATTAAAAAAAAGAAATAAAAGTGAAAAAAAAAATACTTAAAAAGATGAAGATACCAAAAGTCAATAATGGCACCACTATTAGAAAAAAAAAAAGATAACCTGGCATGATTCTGCAATATTACATTAAAAAACAAAAAATCTGTCCATAGAGTGAACAAGCAATCATACAGAAATATATTCATGTAGATAAAATCCCTCCACCAGGATAATCATACAAAAACTGCTATGGCATTCAAATCATTTGAGAAAACATTGGAGGAAAACAATAGTTTATTATCATTTTTAAACACTTACACAGAGTATTTCATTAATGGCATACTTCAACACTGTAAACATATTGTAAGACTGAATGTCCATGTGTGTGTGTGTTTGGGACACTGTGAGGGCTCCACTCTTCCAGTTGCACGACTCACTTTGGCCTAAGTCTGAAACTGGGCTTTCGGGGGAACGTGTGCGTTCTCGACAGAACCTTGATTCTTTTGCAGTCATGCATCAACATGTGTAAGCAAACTGAAAGTAGCTCTTCAGGCAGTCTCGCTTTTCAAGTCGATTTGATAAAATATGTTGAACTACCAGGTAAGTGAATAGCTTATGAAGAGCTTGACAGCTTTTTTCCTTTTCGAAAATCATTAAAAGAAAAAAAGAGCACTTTGAATTCAAGGTACCGCGTAGTTCGGTTTCTTTAAAAAAACAAAATGGCACAGATAAAACCTGAAAATAGGCCAAAATGGGAGGTCAAATCTTCAAGTGACAATGCTTTTGATGATTGAGATTTGCAGTAGTAAAATGAAAGATGTATTCTCAATCTCCTTTTATGTGGCTTTGCTGTCTCCCTCCCCTCTCACGCTCACTCTGTCTCACTCTGATGGTCTGTTATAAGATGTGGCGAGTAGATGTGCATTTGGTTACAGAAAAAAAAAAAACACTTTTCATATGCTCCCAATTTCATTTGAATGACTATTCTCCCTGGTCAAGGTCTTGCTCTCTCTCCCTCCATTTCTTTCTCTCATATCTCCATTTCTCAGTTCCAATCTTTCATTTTATGCTCTGAGAATAGCCCCCTACTCAAGGTCGGCCGGCCATCCCTTAGTGCAGCTGTGCTCAAAATTATCATAACTCATTCAGCCTCTCTTCATATATATATATATATTACAGATTCATTTCAGAATGAACGATGCAGAAAATAAAAACTCCAATCCCCAGAAGACACGAACTCGCACACTGTCTCAAAATCTGTTACTGAGAGTTAAACCCGTATCACTTTGTGAGGCGAATGAACAGGATTCCCTTTAAAAGCAGCGCTAATACACGAATCTGAGCTAGTGAACTGTGAAAAGACGCCGTCACAGAGAAAGGCTTAAAGCGCGCCGCCGAGAGGAGAACGCACACTTTACACGGACTGATATGAATTTCATCTGAAACCATTTTGTGCGCCGTGAGGGGAACACAGGAAGTCGACCTGGGTCAGAGAGAGTCGCCGTGCCAGACATGAGAGGGAGATGGAGAACGATTTAGAGAGTGTTGAAGCAGGTTTGGATGAACAAATTACCTTTAAGTAAAGCACACATAAGGTGGGGTCGTGGGTACTCGGACAGCCTGATAAAGCAATAATGTATGGTAGTTACATTTAGCATATACTGTGGATGATGCAAGCAGCTGGTCTTCTGATTGTTTAGTCTCGGCCATATTTCATGGTCAGTCAGGGCTACTTTTACATATATAAAAAAAAAAAAAATATTTACAAACCATAAACAGGACTGTTCTCCTTCTCACATTAATCACAAGTAGTCTCAATTTATTCAACATATTAAATATGGTGGTTTTAACCTACACTGGGAATGTACTGAGCATCAGTTAAGGGTTTCTCCATCAAGTGCAACCTTTATTTATGTCCTTTGTGAAGCAAGGACAGCAATACAGTAACTGCATTTTCAAATTATTCACATGCCAATGTTGAAAAGGACAAAAAAAATTATAATAATTCCCTGAATAAATTAATAGGAACTCACCAGATCTCTATGTTAATGCTGGATTTTTTTAAAAATCCACCATATTGTTTTATTGTCAGGCTGACATTCAGTGCTTTGAGCCTGTGCGAAGGGAATGGATTGTAGTCCGCTGCTGCAGTTAATATAGAAAACAATTATTTATTTATTTATCTTACTTTTAAAAGCTATCTGCTTCACACAAATTTATTCTCACTTGATAATAAGCTTCCTTAAAGGAAAAAAGAATGAAAATTTGTATTAAGGGTGACTTCTTTTATCACATTTTTGTAAAGAAAATTCTATTTTTTTAAGCACATTTCAAAACTAACTCCATATGAAATCCCACAAAGATGTACCTGCACATGCCAAATATCATTACAAAAATCCAATAAATACAGAAATTATTGCACAGTAGAAAGGCTCCATGGATTCCTAACTGATAAAATCCTCAGACAGTTTGCCAAGAAACACCTAGTTAGGCATTCTAGGCAAGTTCTCATTAAAGTTTCCCTTTGTTTATATTCTCAGGTGGCAGTTTCTGTGACGAGAAAAAAAAGAAGAAAGAAAAAAGGATGAACATCAATCATTCTCAAAAATTTTTCTAGATTATCCAGCCAAACCCCATTGCAGAAGAAAAAGTGGTTATAAGGATTCTTTTTGTGTGCGTGTATGCGTGTGTGTGTGTGTTTGCGTGTGTGTGTGTGTGTGTGTGTGTGTGTGTGTGTGTGTGTGTGTGTGTGTGTGTGTGTGTGTGAGTGAGAGTGTTTGGGTACACTGTACGCTGTGTAACTAATGGTTGCTGGCTTAACTTCTGTCCGCTTGCTCCAATTTGACCTCGCTGGCCATCAAGTGTTCACCATGCCATTTTTTCATGTGTTTCTCCAGTGTGCTGTAGACACTGAAGGGCATGTGGCAGATATCGCAACGGTATACCTCTTTTCCATATTGCCCGTGGGTCTTCATATGGCGCGTCAGCTTGGAGCTCTGGGCGCAGGCGTAGCTGCACAGGTCACACTTGTAGGGCCGTTCCCCCGTGTGGCTGCGTCGGTGCACCGTGAGGTTGCTGCAGTTCTTGAACACCTTGCCGCAGAACTCACAGGTGTCGTTCCTCCTTTCTTTGGAGCTTGGAGGCCTGCCAGGTCCGGGTCCCCGCAGGAGGTGTGGGGTGCTGCTGCCACTGCGCCCTGAGGCACTCCCACCTTCCATTAGCTCCCCAGGTGGGGTGGAGAAGCGGAGGCTTCCCGTTTCTGAAGAGGAGTGCTCCGAGGAGGTGGCAAACGGCGATTGACGGGAGTCAGTGAATCCCAAGAAAGGTTCTCTGATGAAGTGGCGCGAAGCAGCGTAGCCAGCCAGCAGCTGAGAGTAGACGTTTTCCGGGGAAATGAGAGGTATGGTCGGGGGAATCTCAAGCTGTTCTTTCTCTATCTTGATCCTCTTGTTGTTGGAGGGGCTCGGGCTGGTGATGGGGGTGGGCCGCCTCTGGAACAGCCCGGGAAAGCACTCTGCTTCAGATGCGCTGATTCTGCCATTCATCACAGGCCTCTGGTCCTCCTGCTCCTCTCGCTGTCTGTTAGGTTCCCTCTCATTTTCTCTTTCTCGTTCTCCTTCAACCCCCTCTCCACCGTCGCCGTTAGGTTGTCTCTCCAAGCTTCTCTTGTTAGGGTTAAGTCTAAGGTGATTGTCCAGATGGTTGTAGGGGTGCATGATGCCCACCCCGCCACTGTCATTTACTCTATCCCCGCTTGGGGGTTTCTCACTGGGAGACTGTCTCGAGCCATTTTCTCTATTCTGGGTGAACTCTTGGGAGTCCTCGCTTAAGTTGGAATCTGGCCGACTGCCATTTTGCAATTCTTCCTCCTCTTCCTCTTCTTCCTCTTCTTCTTCCTCCTCTTCTTCCTCCTCGTCCTCATTGTCCATCCCCATTCCTCTTGCATCTCCCTCCCTATTCTTCTCTTCACCCTCTCCCCCCTCGCCTCTATTTCCCTGTTCTGGTGAGCCGGTTATGGCCCCAGACTTGTTGTGCATATGTGTCTTCATGTGCCTTTTAAGCTTGCTGGCCTGGGAGCAGGCGTGATCACATAGATGGCACTTGTACGGCCTCTCACCTGTGTGACTGCGCCTGTGGACGATCAGGTTACTCTGGAACTTGAAAATCTTGCCGCAGAACTCACAGGATTTCGATTTCCCTGGGGCCTGGTTCTGACCCTGTGCGTCAGGAGGGCTCGAAGAGCCGTGTCCCCCCTGAGAGGTGGGCGGCTGAGGGGGATAGGTAAGAAACGCTGGGAGCTGGGATCCAGGCTGGAAAAGCGTGGGACTCAGGAGGCGATGCATGGGTGGCACACGGTTGGGTGAGAGAGGAGGCGTGGGTCCACCGTTGTTGGTTGTGTTGCCTGCCAGTTCCCTCAGCCGACGGGAGAAGTCCATGGGCGGGGGCTCCATGGGGGTCATTCGCATCACCCTCTCAAAGGCACTGGGGTGCTGTGACAGCAGCCCCATTTCCTCTGGGCCCAGCCGCTCACGAGGTGGTCTTGGGGGAGGCGGTGGGCTGACAAAGGGCGGTGTCGCGGGCAGCCGCGTCTCCATGTAACCCGGAGGATGGGGGTGATCCCTGAGCTGGGGTGCAGCCATGCGGAGGAGGTGGAATGGGTTGTTGGCATCACCGAGGAAAGTGGGGAGAGGGGAACGGGGCAAGGCGTCAGCTCCTGGGGGTGGAGGCAGAGCCATGCGGGGAGTGAGGGAGCAGTTGGCTGGGTGGTTGTCCAGGTAGATGCGGATGCCATGAGTGTGCTGGGCGTGCTGAAGCAGAAACCAGGCACTGGTGAAGGTCTGCTTACAGGTAGTACAGATGTAGCTGGATGGCTCATCTTTTTCTGTGGACCAAGAGAGGAAAATAAAATCACCATCAGTGATGAAAAAAGAAACTCAAAAATCATTTTTTTCCTTCGACCAGTAAACCAACCCATAATAATTTTAAAAAACACAAGCAAATGAACCGCGCATTCTTTTTCTGTCTGTGAGTGAGCGTCTTCTGTGGGCTTTTGTGTTGTCTCTGTGTGTGTAGTGTATGAAATACATGTGCAGTCAGGGCGTGTGTCTACAGGCTAGTGTAGGTGGCAGGTATTGCCCTTAGGCCATAGCATATTATGCTAATTCTAATGTCAGCTTGGCTTTAATATACAGATCCATCTCGTCTACTTTGTCATTTCCATATGAAGAAAGGGTAGGCAGCAGTGGAAAAGGGGGAAAAAAGGGGAGGTGGGGGCGGGAGCTGGGGAAGGGAGGTGAGATGTGGAACCAGAGAAAGAAAGCCACTCAAAAGGAAGGAAGGGTGAGACGACGTGTAAACAGCAAGAGCCGACACTGTATCCACATTAAATAAAGCTCTACGTCACGGATGTAATAACAGCAGTAAAGTGATCTGTTGTGACTCCACATGCAAACACACGCACAGAGCTATATGCCACACACTGACAAATTGGCCCTTTAAATGTTGAGACTTAATAATGCCAAATGAATCTATCAGTCACTGTGGCGTGGCCCTGTCAGCCTGCTTGTGACTCATAAAAAGGGCCTTCGTAGAGATTCATCTAATTCAACACAGGCTCGTGCTGGAGAGGCATTTCCACATTTCTCGTGTTTGCTCACAAACCATCTGCATCTACTTTATCATCAGTGGCTACCGCGAGCGGAGTCAAGTTGGTACGGTGGTCCCAAAGTTTGAAGCCCGCTAGGGACAAAACAAAGACGGGAAAGTTAGTATTGCTCAAAGTTTTGTGTGATCAAGAAAGCAGTCCCGAAGATAGCTGGCAACCACTGGCTGACGAATATAAAACACACATTTTCCCTTTTTCCCCATTTCCTTTTTCACTCGTCGTCTCCCTTCTCTCTACACCTCTGTACACACTCGCACAGATTCACACACACACTCGCGCTGTGGAGAACAGATGAGCGAAAGCTGATGTTGGATCAGTGTCTAGTACAGGAAGCTGATTTGGCGGTGTGATTGGTTTGGCTTTCCCCTGGGGAGAGAGGGTCAGAAAGAGTTAATGAGGGGCTCATTTACTGATTCTGTCTGTTTTTCTCTGCTATTAGTGGTGCTCTGGTGTAGCCATCGCTCTCGCTATTTGTGTGGGGTGGGACACGACCCGACTCCAGCTACTTAATGCGTATGCGCGAGCGTGTGTTTGTGAACGTGTGTGCGGACATGTATGTGGATGTATTTTTTTGCGTACGTCTGTGTGTATGTGTGGGGCGAGTGGCGGGCTGCCTGCCCGTGTTTAGTTTGGCTAAGCTTCACACGGCCGCTTGGCAGCAGAGAGCTGGACAGCTTAACAGCTTGGATGGGGAGAAGAGAGCGAGAGAGGGAAGGGGAAAGGAGGAGGAGGAGGAGGAGAGGGGGTAAGAAGAGAGGTGGAGGGACTTTAAGGGCCAGACGTGCTTGGCTAAACACGCGTGCACGTACGCATACACACAGACAGCACACATGCGCACACACAGGGGCTGCTTACATGTCCCCAGGGAGCAAGTTAGGTCTATAGACTGAATAATCTCATCAATGCACAAGGATCAATATTAGATGAAAATGTGAGTTTAGGAGAAGGACTGGTGATCTCTTGTTTTTTCCAGTTTTGTCTACATTTTTGTCAGCACACAAGGCCTCATCAGTACAAGTTATCCAATCAAATAACACCAGTCCCACAACCTTCCAGCCCCCCACCGCTACAACAACACATTTGCATCTTGTCATATCTTACACAGCCGTGCCATATGCTGTTAAAGGAAGCGTGGCAGCTAATAGAGTGGCAGCTGATGGCTGCTGCCTAATGACGTCCAAAGACAAATTTCATCAACTTCCCAAACAAGCAAGCAAGGAAGGAAGGAAGCAAGCCGGGTGGGGGAGGGGGGGGCGGGGGAACAGAGACAGGGGAAAAGAATAGAAAGCAAGTGCTGTGCTGCAAAAAAAGTAAATACGGCGCCAGTGTTGTCGATATCGATACCAATACTGATACTTTTAACCCATAAAGCCAGCTTATGTAATGGAGATCAGTGTGTCATGACTTATTAGATGAATCGTCAATGATTTGCGAGTTCTGAACACATTTTAACGACCGCTAAATCCCTGTGATTTTTACTCTCCGCAATAATCAGTTAATACAACAAAACACACCTTTCAGCTTTTCATATATTTTGAAACTGGGTTTTTTGGGGGGGGACCTGGCTTGTAAATGTGCCTGTCTCTAAAGGACTTTGGGTAAAGACGCTATAAGCTATAAATAAATAAACTTGAAAGACAACAAAAAAGAAATTCAGAGATCTTTTGTAGTGTTTGAGGTACATAACACAATTTAACATAATTCAGTGGGCTACACACTGAACTCACAGGATAGAAACAAAGTATCGAT
Organism: Etia nguti; assembly: GCA_015106755.1. Lineage (NCBI taxonomy): Eukaryota > Metazoa > Chordata > Actinopteri > Cichliformes > Cichlidae > Etia > Etia nguti. The sequence goes on along the minus strand of VUQG01001936.1, from coordinate 12,046 downwards.
CCTATCATTCTAGTATTGATCTGATACCAATACCAGTGTTAGTACATCTAGGAATCACCAAAGGGACACGTTTGCCCGACGTGAGCGGTAAATCAAAGGCCTGCGGCCTTCCTTATGAGTAACATCACAGGGCACTACCTTCATGTTGCTCGCCGACTACGAGCCATGACACACACAGCTGCACAAATAAGTTATGTTGCAGACATCCTTTCTCCATTCTTTCCTCTTATATAAAGACTTCCACACATGCTGAGAGAGCGTCGCTCGACAGTGCTCCGGCCAATAAAAGCCTTCATTAAAGAATCACGGTGGGCCGTGTCATGCTTCAGTTTGTGGTAATTACAGTCGTCTGCCTGACACACAGGCAGGGACCCCTCCACCGCTGACCGCCAAGGTCAACTACCAGTTAGAATAGTTACATTCTGCTCTCTACGCGATCGCTGATGCTGGACCTAATCGCCCAATTTACTCCAGCACACCATGCGCACACAGACACACGCAGCCTTTACACACACACACATTCAGCGTGTGTGTGAATGAGACTGAGAAGAGAGGTTAAATGAAATGGAGTCACAGCAGGATTCGGTAATGTGGAACAGTGCATTTTGCTGTTTTTTTTTCTTTTTTCATTTTGCTAGCAATAGTGTGG
>VUQG01001934.1:0-11221 GCA_015106755.1 Etia nguti | reverse complement strand
AAAAGCATGACACCAGTCAATAAATACATCCATACAGCTGTCTGTAAACCAATAAAACTGGAGAAACACAGGATGAATAAAGTGAGTATAAAAAGTCTGTGTTGAACAATGTGTGTTAAATCCAGTCCACAAGGTCATTCCTGGCTCAACAGTAGCTGTGACTTTGAGAAACTACATTTTAAGCACTGCCACAATCAGCCAAAGCCCTTCTGATCCCATGGTAACCACAATGATTGGTTGGGGGGGTGTTTGCAGATAATTCTGCGTCTTCCATGCAAACTATGAGCGACTGTAGACAGAAGCTGGCCAGAGTTGTCAGGTGGTAGCTGACTAGGTCACTGTGACTGAGGCCCAAGTTGATGTTCGGCTGTTTGCTGATCATTTGTGTTTGTGTGTCTTACTGTGGTGCTATTGGATGGTAGCTCCATCTCCAGGTTCTTGTAGGGCATCTCGATCACGTTGAAGCTAGCTGTTGATTGTATCACGTAGGAACGATTCTGATTCTCAGGCTGAAAGGGGGCGAAAAAAGTCACATGTCTGACAAATGAAGTCCAAAATGCTGAGGATAAATTACGACCTGGAGAATGGGTATCATCTAACAACAGATGTGTGTTCTTCAGCTATTAGAGAAATTGTTACAGGGGTTTAAAAATGTGGCAGTCTGGGCAACACTGTGTTCTGGTTATTTGTTTACATTTTGCCAAAAAGTCTAGATTATGAGTGTGTTTGATTAGCTATTAGCAACCACTGCATGTGATGCACCCATAGATGCACAGACAGCCATCACTGGGTTAGTGCAATACTGAAACTTTGTAAAGACTTTGCTCACAGGTTCTGTTGTGTGATTAGATTCCATTTTATTTATATAGCACCAAATCGCAACAACAGTTGCCTCAAGGCACTTTATATTGTAAGGTAAAGACACTACAATAATATGATGGAGACACATGGCCACCCCACACCAGTGCAGCTTGTGTTTTGTTAATCAGGCAAGGAAACAGAAAAAAAGTGCATGCATTTATAATTTAAGAGAACACGGACACGGAGCTGGTTACTGTGTTCAGTAACATTGCTCTGCCCTAACATAGTTGCTTTTATTTGATTACCCTGAGGAAGTTGTTGACATCCAGTCTGGAGTAGATGAAGAGGATGGCGTTCTTCCTCCTTTCTAGACGACCGACCTGACATTTCAGTGTCAGACACTTAGCTGTGTGGCAGTCCTACACACACACACACACAGTCACTTCGGTCAGAAAATAATTACAGATAAAAAAAAATGCACAAATGCTTTTATTTAGGACACATTTTGATTCTGAGAATCTTAAACAGGAAGATGTCATCTAAAGCTGCTGAGATGCATCTGCTGTCCTTAGCATGATAAGGCATGAGTGATGGTGCAATGCCATGTCATACAAATGGGTCTTTTAAAGCATATCTGCTTGTGTAGATTTACCAACGTCTGCAGGTCGTTCTCTGCATTTCTGGACTCCAGATCTCTCCTCCGGCGGACGCTGTTTTGATTCCGTCCCTCCGACTCTCGTCCTCCAGGCGTAACAGTGCTGTTGTTCTTTGAGGAGCTCAGTGGGTTCTGACACACACACACACACACAGAGACAGAAAGGCTTATTAGTTGGAAAGATGTAAGAGAAGGAGCACTGCCACAGCATCACATTATTAACTGGAACAGCAGAAATACTTCTTACAGGTGTTTAAAGCTACAATTTCCAATTACAATCTGCAGAATTTAACTAAAACTTTCACCACTAGAGGGCAGCATGTTATCAGCTGGTGCTGACATGTTTTTTGATGTGTGCGGCTGTTTGACTTTAAACATTCGATTTAGCTACCTCATTTCCTCAAGAGGCTTTGCCTTTTTCTCTGACCACCACTGTAAGCAGGTGTGTCCTCCTGATGATGTGGCCACTTAACTGAAGGTTACACTGACTCAGTGCAGCATGTTGTGGTACAAAGTGGTATAAAGTACAGCCTAGCACTAGTTTAATTTCAGCTGATCTCTTTAAGAAAATCCACAGACGTTAAAGTCATAGTCATATTTTTAAGCACAAATTTATAAGAACTACCTTTAAGATAACAGGTGACAAAACTGTGTAAAGAAGCTGTATGTTGTGAACTGTTTGTGTATTGGTGTAGTGTGCATCTGTCTTGTTTCTGCGTTTGTGTGCCTTACAGAGACATTGAGTGGGTTTATCTGTATTTCAGTGGTACAGTTGATGGGTCCCTCTGTGTCGTAGCTGGTGATGTAGAGCAGAGAGCCGTTTCTAAACTGGTACGGCCACTTGACCTCCAGCGCTGCCTTACTGAACGTGCTGGGACCGTTGTTCAGGAGCTGTGAAAGGGGAACGCAAGTTTTAATCTCAGTACAAAGAAAACAAGCAGTACTTGTTTAGGCAAAAATAATACAGAAGAAACTTTTTCATTAACCACTGGCATTAAATTTGTGACTGTGAAGCTGTTATTGTTGGGCTCTAATAAATCATTTAAAAAAAACAAAAAGCATTTGAACTACACAATAATACCAAGAGGGGAGGGTGGGGGGGGGACAAGAAATACAGTCTTATACAGCATAAATCATTGTGAGATCATGAGGTCAGCTTGACCTACATTACATTATGCTAGCTGGTAATACTACTACTACTAGTAACAATAATAATAATAATACTCTATTATTTTGTGCATCCCAGTTAAAGCGGTGAGATAAATAACAGAATCAGCCCTCTCTCCTGCATGTGTGCCTATGTACCTCGTAGACATGTACTATTTGTGGTCCGATGTCGTCACCGACCACAGGGGGGTCTCTCGGTTTCCAGTTGGCGATAGGAATAAACACTTGACCAGGAGATGAAGACCTGGAAAAACATTTTAAGGAACAATGTTAAGCTGGAATCATAAAAACCTGTTTTTGAAGCGTGTTTCAAAGTCAGAGATATACCAGTTAAACGAGGGTGCAGTCAACAATTTTATTTTTATACTTTCAAAAAATTCTGTAACTTCTAAAGCCTCGTCCCTTTTTAAGGATGAGGCAACAAGCTTACCAATGATTATTATTTAAAAACACTATTGGCAAAATCATATAAATTATAGCCTCTTAAAATAGAGACAATCTAATATTTTATTTGAAGCTTCTTGAGCAGAAAGTCGATACACCTTCAGGAGCAGCAGTGTGTGTGTCTGTGTGTTTTACCCTCTGATGGAGACTTTAGCGAGCACAGCCAGTTTGGTGACGCTGGTGACTTTAGGACTGGTGTTGTCAAACTGGTTAGAGCTGAAAAATAAATATCAACAGTCACATCCACATGACCAAAAACAAAAAAAATCCCTAACCCTACGCAGAAAAAGATGTGTTAAAATAAACGACATCACAATACAATGACCTAACCCGATTAAGATAACCTAACCATGTGCACGTCTCTGGACTGTGGATCTGTGGATGGAAGCCAGAGTCACCTGAGAGAACCCACACAGACACGGGGAGAACACATACAGGCTGGATTCAAACCCAGGATCTTCTTGCTGTGAGGCCATCGTGCTAACTACTGCACCACTGTTCCAGGTTTCGGTTAATCAGTGATTGTAACTGGGCCCAGGTCTGAATATAGTGAATAGTTGTCTGTCTCTATGACTTAGCCCTGCGACAGACTGACAACTTGTCCAGGGGGAACCTTGCCTCTCGTCCTAGGACAGCTATGATAGGCTCTGCCCCACCATATCTTATGTTCAGCAACTCAGTCCTGGGTTCTGTTACATTTCTGATAAATGTAAGGATCCTAAATCGGATAAGCTGAAGAAAATGAATGAATAGCTGGATATATTACAATTTATTGATTACTCTATTCTTATTTGTACAGCATCAAAAAGACATTTCAAAGCAATTTTCAAAGAAGATATACGTCATAAAAAGGCAAATAAAAATATAAGATAAAATAAAATGAAAGACAATATTAAATAATAAGTCCAGTGAATGATAGTAATAAATAGTAAAAAAAAAAGTAAAATCCCGATTAACAGCTAAAGTGCTAAATTCTACATTTGTGCTTATCATTAAGAAAACACTGTCAGTGCCGAACTGCAAATCAATGACATCACAACACTTAATTGCAACTAACTGACTGAAAATCTGTTGCTCCAACCTGACAAATAAATACAAGTAAATACAGAAATCACCAAAAATGTTGGTAAAATATAGAGCTCATGAAAGAAATCGAAATAAAGCATGAATAAATAAAATGTACCAGGTAATAATAACGATAACTATCTTTAAAATAACATGTTTAAGAATGTGAGAAAAGGTTAGAACATGGTTAATCTGTACATGTCAAAGGTGATCACAAAAAGAGAGAAAAAGCCTGCAGAAATCTCCTGACACAAATTTAAGGAGCAGTAAATCTGCTGTGCAGTACGAGTGTGTCGATGAGCTGAAGAGGAGGCGAACCAAAGACTGCTGAAAACCCTTCATTAACATACTTCTCTCTCTCTCTCTGCCACAGAAGTACAAAAACACACTAACACGGAGGAATGTGAAGACGGAGCTGCTTCCTTCACAGTTTCAGGGCTTTTGTCATTCAGATGAGCGAGACGAGGAAAACAGCTCTGCTTTAATGAATTAAGTGGGCTTAACACGCAGTCTGATTGCAGTTAGCCTCCAACACGCTGAACCTTCTGAGGTGTGTTGATGCTACTTTACTCTGCTTTTCTTTTGTATCCTTGGAATAACTTAGTGATGTAATTCATTTAAAACTCCTTTCTATGAAACTCTTATTTAGGATTTTTTCCTCGCTAACATCAGTGTTTGATGAACGGGAGGGTCCTTATTGTTTCACACTGGACACAGGACGTACTGAAAGCCTTCATTTTAAACACTTCTCGAGACCACTAAAATGACAAAGTGAAAACTTATTTTCATTTTAGAATTTAGTCTTTCTGTAACTTTTGCCTCTCTATACACCAGTGTTTGGGTGCTATGAAAAAAATAAATAAATGAAGTGCTGTCAGTAGGTGGTGCTATGCCCCACTCATCACAATTAACCAGAATTACCTACTGTTTATATTTCAGGCCTTCAAAGTAAGTTTGGCTCAATTTTGACCCAGGCCAGAGAGTCCCTCATAATGATTATGCACAACAAATTTTAAACAACAGATCTGTTTAGAATGTGTAAACAGCCCATTTGACTAATAAACATCATAAACTGATGATTAATCCTTAGGAAATGTTTCAGAGAGCAGAGAGAGAATCTTTTCAGAACAATGGTTTTTGGAGTTATCACACAACATCATGTCCTGTTTTACTAAGACTAACAGCCATAATCATTTTAATCTATTTGACTTAAAGTGAAACTGGTAATATTTATATAACCGCTACAACAGTTAAACTGTCTCCTCACTGCTGTATCATAAAAAACCTCATAGCTACAATTTATATTTATCACTGTTAATTCAACATTAATTTACACTTATCACACAAAACATAAAAAATTGCTTACTGCAAACTAGCCTTTGCATTCAGAGGGGGTCGGAAGCCGTGCATGTGCGGAACTTGCACACGTGTTTCCTGCATTCACTGACTGACAGCTCAGATGAATTTATCATCTTATGACCTTTCTTTTGATGTCAGTTAGCTCTCAGCTTAAATAAGCTTATTATAAACATTCTAATGTGTTTCTTTTTTAGATTTTATTACAGTGCAGCTGAAAATGTAAAGCATTTTTCACACATAAACTGTGCATTCATACAGCACTTTATCTGCTTCCATGGCCAATTTAAAATCAACAATTAACCTAACACGCGTATCTTTGCTGGAGTACCCAGCAGGCAAAGGGGGAACATGCGAGCCCCACACAGAAAGGCCCCAGCTGGGATTTGAACCAGGAACCTTCTTGCCCTGATTCCTTACCACTCCACCAACCTATTACAGTTCTTGTGTCTGTGTGAAGGCACCCTCTGACCTCGTTATGACCTTTGTTCCTTATGTATACCACATATGATCACTCCTATGCAGTTTTACTGTTCCCCAAGATTTAAAATCCACCTGACCTGAACCGATTCCGGTCAAATTTTTCCCGGAGCAGCCTCGGTGTACAAACATTTATAGCACATGTACAAAGGTGTAGCATCCAGGGTATTTTTGCTTCTATCAAATATCAAAACAGGTCAGATTTGACGTGTTAACGCAGGGTCAGAACAAAGAGACCAAACATTGTTCCATACCTGACTATCTGCAGGTCAAAGCGGACAGATGTGTCGTCCTCTGATAGCTGGTGCACGCTGAACCTCAACTCAGCCACAACCTGACCAATGAGAGCACAGGGACAGGGCCAATCAGTGAGCAGGAGGATGCAAGAAAATCCAGCAGACACCACTAGACTTGATTTGCTGAACAAAGGTCACTCAAAATAATTGAAAATTCATTACTGATGTAAACTGATTTTAAAGCTGCAGTTCAACATATTTGATTCAAATATTTATTCAGACAAAGCAAATGTGGTTTAAACTTTTCTTTCCCTTCTTAACAACTTCCACCACCACCTTTGATTCTTTTAACTTTCTCTTGCTAGAACAGTTGGACCAACTCCTATAACACACTGATTTACATGCACCGATCACTGACCTTAGTTCCTCCCTTCATGGGGTTTCCTAAGTCACACACCACCATTTTAGTCTGGTTCTCTTTCTTGTAGGCACAGGACAGCCTAGACAGGGTCTAAGAAAAATAAGACATCACCGATTATTAATGGAATACACACACACACACACACACTTCAATGATGAACTGGCTTGTGCAGAAATACTTTATGAACAAATGTCCTAATGCAAGAACTTTGTAATTGTTTTGCCAGTTTCACTTTTCAGCTTTATTTCGCAAAGTACGGCAGCAGGAAAATGTGTCTCCTCACTTCAAAGTGAACATTAAACTGATTTTGGCTGAATCTGGGCAAAGTGGAGTGGCGTCTATATTACGTGCTTTGCTTCAGAGACGTTACCTGACTGCGAACGACGCCGGTGAAATCAGCCTGCTGCGGGGGGTAGATGTGGAGTTCGGCCTCGTAGGCTCCTTCGCCTTGATTCTCAGCTGTGATCTCCAGGGTCAGAGCGTTGTCATCGCCAATGTAGATCTGGTCACGGTCACTGAAGGGAGGCAAAGAACTCTAAACTGAGGGTCTCAACCTAAATATCTGCCCTAATTTCATTGGCAAAAACTTTTTGGTTTAAGTTTTGTTGAGTTTGTTTTCTCACCTTGTAACCGACAGCTTGAGGTCAGGTTTACAGATGTTGTCAGGCCCACAGTCCAACAGGATATGAACCTGATGGACAAAAGAGCAAAGGTGAAGACGCTCAGTATCAAAGAACGATAAATAAAAGGAGTCATTTAGTATTGTTTGGTCCAACCTACAATAAAGCCTTAGTTATAAAAAAAAACAAACTGTGAACTATCATTCTCTACATGCCAAAATGACTACCAAAGGCCCTAAAAGTCACAGATCACTGTTCATTCATTGAATAAGCTGCACATGCTTACCTGCTTGTTGATATCAGATGGAGATGACATGTCAACAATAGGCTGCAGTCCCGTTTTGTCTGCAGCCTGCTGGTAGTCCATACTGTACTCCATCGCCACTGAGATGGGAGTGATCTTATCCCGGAACTCCCGATCATCCTGACAGAGCAGGAGGAAACATAAAGAGTCATGTTTGTAAATTCATTCCTGGGAAGCATTTTCCTTTTATGCTTTAAACTTTGACTCCTCTGTGGTCACAAATACAGTCAACATGCATCTCTAAAAGCAGCTTTCATCTGTTTCTTCTGTGATTCTAAACTGTGTCACTCGCTCACCCTCAGGTAGACCAGCTGCTCCTCGCAGGCTGGCGCTTTGCCGTTGGACACGATCGTGTTCTTGGAGTACTGAAAGGTGCGACTGTACAGGAAGAGGACACGCTTAGTCGCCTCCTTCTGCTTCAGGCGGTCCAACGTGAGGTCCACACGGAAAGCTGGGAGAGTGATTAAATAAGAACTAATGCAACTCTTGTTGTTTGTGGAGAGAAAATGGGATGTAGCTTCTGCAGATTTACTTACTGAGCAGGTCTGGAGCCCTATGGCCGCTGACCTTCAGACAGTACTTCACCTTAAAACTGAAAAACACTTAGTTAACTTTAACATGAGTCCCCCTAATGATGTTTAATGATGATGTTTCAATCACATATCAACAACATTGCACAGCAAAGTCACAGCAAAGGATGACTGTAGGTGTTTATGTGTGCAGGCTAACCAAACGTATTAACAAGAACAAGAAAAAAACCTGTCAGAAAATACTACAATTGTTTTAGGAGAAATGTGACTGCTCACCATGATACAGGTGTTTTGGTATCAGACAGTGTGCAGTTCTTTTCCTCAGGGTTGATGATCAGGGGTGTGATGTCTAACGTGGCATTTACACTGATCACTGGACGGGCTCTGTACATACACAACACACAGAGGTCAGGTCAGTGCGGCGTGTAATGTTGATTACATCCCGTCAGTCATTTGTCCATGAGTGTTTTGTTTTGTTTTATTTTGTAATAAAACTCAGTCATACACGTAAAGTAGAAGGACAAGAATTCACATCCAAAGGTGTAAAAGTGTTACGAGCTTTAGAGGACGGGAGCAGCAAATACAAGCGACAAAATAGTTGCTGAATAAGTTTTGATGAAAGACTAATCAACTGGTACAGCTCTAATCAAAAATAAAAAAAATTACAAATGATATTTAGCATTTTACAAATGATTTTAAAAAATATATACAAAAAACTGCCTTGTAAGGTGATCGAGGCAGCACACAATAAGACAGACAAAACTATTTAAAACCTGCTCAGCATCATGTCAGTTGGAAGTGATGGCTGCTGGGACAAAGCTGTTTTTAAACCTTGTTGTTCGTCCTGTACTTGGTTTGTTTTTGGAAAATTAAGTATGAAAAACAAGCTTTTAGGAATTCCAGTGAATATGTGGACACTTTTACTGGATTGTTGTGAAACTGGAGGAAACTTTAAACCTGATGATATAAGTAGCATCTTTTTAAAATCATTTCAAGACAATTTCATTCACTATTCATACCAGGCATCATGAGATACAGATACAGACAGTTGTCAATCACAGTGAATCTATAAATCATAGACAGTATAAAATACAGGCGTAGCTTCTAGGCCTTAAACCTGCATTCTTCTTAATGTCCAGCAGGGGGTTGACAGCTGTTGTTGCAACAAGTCTTTGGAAAGCTGTCCTTGTACCTGATCTGAGTGCAGGCTTCCTTAATGACTGCGTGATCTACGTCACTGATTCTACTGTACGTTTTCAGAAAGCAGTTATTGCAATTGACAGCTGACTAGCCAGTGAGCGTACAGTGCCCCAGTCAGATCCCCCCCTCACTCATCACATCTGGCTTCAAGACCTCAACAATGGAAACACTCAAGGCACATCTGGTTGTTCTGAGCGGTTATGAATGAGTATGACTTTGTATGAAAAGGGTTCACAGTAAACATTTAGGATATATATGTACATAAATATTAATGAACAAGAAATAATTAGCATGGGGATGCAGGTTGAACGTGTCCTAATAGCATCTATAAAGCCAGTAGGAGCTGAATGAAAACAGCAGCTCTTTGATATCAGAGGTGGCCTTGCTCATTAAACTCATCAGCTTCTATCAGAAGCATTACAGACACACACACAGTCACAGCAGGGGAGCACACTCACACACGCAGTGTAGATTAAGGATTTGATTACCTGTATAAAACGGCTTTGTCTGCTCCAAACACTCCAACTATTAAATCTGTGGGACAGAAACACACATCAGCTCTTTTTCACAGCACAGCTACTGACATTCATTTGCCTCCTGCTGCGCTTCTCTACATGTACACGTTTCTGTGTGTGTGTGTGTCTTTACCTGGATATCCATTCTGGTCTATGTCAGTATTTCCAGTCATGGAGTACCCAAAGCTAGCGGGCATGTAACTGGATGCCCATTTGCCCTCCAGGCACTGAGAGATGAGGCAAACATTTCAAATTAGAAGTTTATCTTTTGGCTCTTGTTGCTGTAGTAGTAAACTTCCTTTCAGTTAAAAATTATAGCACACCAACGTGACTGGGACGATGTGGGAAGGCCACATCGACGTGAGCAGCAGCACAGTGGTCAGAATTTAATCCAGTTATCTAAAAGAGTTGATTTGAAAGTGAAACTAAAAGCAAACGTAACTAAAATAGCCCTTACATCCATTCTTTTGCATTTCTACTCAGGGTTTTATGGTAATCCCAGACTAACTGTGAACCAGTTTAAGTGAAAACTTTGTGCTCGCTGTATTGTCAGTCCAGATCTGAGGTTAGAATCACTGGTTTCAGTAGTCTTTGCCTGTGACTACTTCAGAGTGTGGGCAGGAGTTTCACTGTGTACAGTGCTTCACACCATAAACACTAAACAAAAGTCTTAATAATAAAAACAAAGAAACATGGTTGTCACATATATAACATTTTAAAAATCAAATTACTGTAGAAATCTAACTATAAGCAGGTAACTAAAGTGTATATAAAAACAGTGAATGGAAGGGGCAGGTGTGGTATTTACCTGGGATGGTGATGCTTTGGGCCCCTGAGGGCTGCCATTATGGATGTAAACCAAGCCATTATGGTTGGGGCCTCCATAAGGAGCAGAGATGGCCACATCTGGAGAAGAGCGGAGGGAGATGTGGAGTGGGTAAAGAACTACTGTGTAGCGGTCAAGGTGCAAACCAGGTGATGCAGATACTGAATCATGGATACTTCAGCAAGGACCTGTGTCTGTGTTTGTATACACGCATATGTATCTGTGGACAAATTTCAGTTTTAAACCACTGGTCTTCATCATCAAAGGGATATGTGGTGCTTGATTTGGTTAGAGGTTCACTTTATCCTCACAAAGACAGAAAGAGCTAAAACACTGGAGGAGAAAAGGGTGGTGTTGTGGTGCTCTCTGTTACCGTTGTAGCCATCCATGTTCAGGTCTCCTAGCGCTGCAATGGCAGAGCCGTATCTGGCGTAAACCTCTGACCCAGTGAGCAACTGAGGTGATTGGAAGGAAAATCCACCCCGACCAAGATAGACCGACACCTGGAGAACGAACACACACACACACACACACACACACACACACACACACACACACACACACACTCTTAACAAACTGAAGGCTAACAAAAAAACTCCAC
>VUQG01001931.1:0-12400 GCA_015106755.1 Etia nguti | reverse complement strand
GAAAATGGAGAAGCAGGGAGACACGGGAAATGATGCAGAATGACGGAGCGAGTGAACGCAGAATGATGGACGGAGATTACGCAGACAAACCAGCAACGCATACGAGGAAACACAGGGCTTAAATACACACAGGCCAATCAGGGAATGGGAAACAGGAGGGAGACACGGCTGGGAGTAATTGGACATAACGAGACAAGGGGAAGCGAAACTAGAAACACTAACGAGAGACACACACCTACAAAATAAAACAGGAACTCACACATGCAAAAACACAGACTAAGAAACACGGACTTGACACAGGAATACACAGGCAGAAATGACTAAACACTAAACTGAGGAAGAACAGAACCAAAACCCAAAGAAATAGAAAACCAGAACCGAAATATATCACAATAATAGAAAACACAAAACACTGGGTCAAAAGGACCCAGGATCATGACAGATTTGGCCTCTTGTTATTCAACAACATTTAAGAGAGAGAGGTAACTGAATAAGTAAGAAAAGGATACGTCTGAGTTAAAGACCAGGTAAGAATAAACAGAGCAGATTCAGGGTAACATGACCTCCTGATACTGCTTGAAAAAAGCAGTAATCCACAGGAATGATAAACTGTGGAATTTTCCACTTCCCACCAAGTCCATGAAATTAAACTGTTCTATAAATATTATCTCTTCCACAAGGTTACATGATTCTTAAAACAGTAACTCATCAACTGTCGCAGTTTCCTGTTCTGTTAAACATTATGGAAAATTTCAAACGCCTGAATTACATACAGTATGCTTAGACAGATGGAAAAAAAAGTGGCAGGGGAATCCTGATACTGTGATGTCATGTTTCTAAGTTTAACCCTGCCTCAGCACCCTCCGCCCTCCCAGTGTGTGATGTCAGCATCCTGCAAACCCCACAGACACCATTAACCTCTGACCTGACGATGACTCACTTGACCATCTTCCCTAAATTAACTTTCCCTCTCCCCCTCACACATGCACCTTCCCACTGTTGCTCAGGTTTCTGGGAAAAGCCGGTTTTTTTTGCTGTTTCTGATCAGAAGGAACCATTTACAGCTTTTGCCAGATAAACTCTGCTTGAAGCCGTTAATAAAGAACACCATGATACTTGCTAAAGAATGCCACACTGGTTTAAAGGAAAGCAATATGACTAAACGCACGTACCCGTTTGGGCTTCTTACTCAAATAAGTAAATGATTCTCAGAAATGCAGGTTATTTTTGTCTGCTTTCCCAGAAATCAACTGAAATTAAAACAGGTGACCAATAATGTAAATACTGGTTTCCTTGGGTGTTTCTCCTTAAATTGAACTAGTGAGAAGGACAGTGGTGCACTTTATTCAGCTCAGATATGTTGATTACAAGCTTAACCTTATCACAGGTTTCTTTTGCTAGTTAGCTAGGTGTCGGTAGCTGGCAATGGGGTAGCATTTGGATCTTACAACCAGTTTTTGAGTGAACTAATGAGCACTAAGGAGAGCAGAATGCAGACTAACTTTTCTATAATCTGAAAAATAATTTGAAACCCCCCCCTAACTATAAACTCAAGGTAACTGTTATATTTATAGACTATTTGGGGACAGCAATCATGCTAACATATCAAAGAGCAGTTCTTAGCTCTTGTCTGTCTAATGAATGTGAGTAAAACTGTTCTTTTAGGTGTGTTTGTTTTTCACCTACACTTTACACCTGGGTCATCTAAACGACATCAATCGAAATGACATCATACTTTAAAATAGATCATCCCATTTTACTAACACTTCTTTAAAATACGTTGCAGAGTAAAGTCAGGGACGTTTTAGCTCATAGAAAATGTTCATATGAATGTTACTGTATTGCACTGTACAGCACTGCAGTCAAAACACTTATGAATAAAAATAGAATTTCAGATAAAATGATAAAATAGCAGAAAACTTGACTTTCTTGTTTTATGATGTTGTTACCTTGAAATGGCACTGACTAGTAGGAATGACACACAGGAGTTGCTTGGCCATGAAAACTTATGCTATGAAGCTCTCAGTGCAAAGTTTTCGTGCTGATTTTAATCCCAGAGGAAGTTTGGAACTCTGCAGTTACTGAATTAGCAAAGAGTTGGTGACTACGCTTTAGTACACAGAGACCCCGCTCCGTAACATTTTGTGGCTGAGTTCCTAAACCGCTTAGTTCCTTCAAAGATGGCGTCCTACCATGCTTGAATTCATTGAGCACTGTTTTGGGGTGGCTGTTCAGGATAAAGTTCATCAACACCAAAGCAACAATGCCCCCGATACTTAACTGACCAGATCAATATCCCAAAAGTTTAACTGATGATGATGATGATAAACTATGATTAAAGTGTTCCTTTCATTTCATTTTGAGGAGTGTAATAACATTATGAGCCACTAAAAAAATGATGATAACATGTAGTGAGCAGCATAGTTTTCTATTTTGTTTTTTGTAATTATGTGGTTATTATGTATCATATTTTAAAAGCTTGATAATCTATTTTCATGTTTTCTTAAAAATATATACATATGTATTTTTCTCCTGGAGGCCTTTTCATATTGTAAGATTTGCCAGTTAAGTCAAATAAAAAAAAAATCTTTTACAATTTTTTTAAAATCTACATAAATATGTCACAGATTAATGTGACGATGACCTAGTTTGAGACCACCTGACAGATTTTTGGGGTTTCAGTGTTCTCAGCACTGATCCAGCTTCGGCATTCTCTCAACCTTAAGGAATTTGTCAAAGCTATTTCCATGCTGTCATATGCGCATGTTTATGGTTAGGCCTGGTGTCTCATTGTCTCATGCCGTAATACAACATAGTCATTTTGTGGGGTTTCCTGACCGCGCACACACCAAATATGTACAGTACAGTACAGCAGGGGAGCCTGCGTCTGAGCAGCGAGTGCTGCGGTTGCATTTGGCCCGCCTGAGTAGGAAGTTACTGACCATTCATCATATTTTATTGTAGGGGGAGTCCCATTGTGAGCAGGATCATGGGTCAGGGCCATGTTTGTGTTTCTTCTTCTGATGTCTTAACTACACATCAGATGACAGACATGCTAGAGTTGGTAACCAGTGAGCATCTGCTCAAATATTCAGTGAAGTTAGCATACTGAGTAGCTCACCATCAGGCTGTCATGTCATTTCTTTTAAAAAATTCAGCTGGAACAGTGGGGAAGTGAACAGCCACCAATATCAAACTTGTACAGACTGGTTTCAGATAGCAAGCCCTGAGCTCATTTCCAACTATTCAAACTCTACTGTTCAGATAAAAGCAACAGTGATAGCCAATGTTATCTAGTACCGTCATTCCATACCAGAGAAACAATGACATCACTTGTGCCCTTACAGCCATTTCTTGGTTTGCTCTACTTTCCTAGACATTTAGAAACAGAGACAGGATAACTGGCTTGCACTTCGTTTATTTAGAACAATGACAGGCAAGCAAGGTCACAGTCTAAGACCACTACTCCTTCATGCTGCTTACCTTCTGGCACCAAAAAAAACACAAAACAGCAAAGAGGCCTGCATTAGATTTCTTTCATTTTCAGGAGTGCTAAATGATAAAAAGGGCAAATCACAAACCTGCATTTCCCCCTTTTTTTAAATCAGTTAATTAATGCTGATAAAGACTGACCGATAAATACTTATTACATTGCACAACATGTTTTAGCATCTTTCAGCATCTTTCAGGTTTTACTAAAAGCACTGAGGGGAACAGGGTAAAAGTTGATAGAGCGTAATATACCAGTGTTTTGTGTGGTGATATAGTATCCATACAGGGAGCCCAAATGTCAATATTTTATTGAATAAATTTAAATATTCTGGAAATACTACTAATACTAAGATTATCAGAAGATTGCATGTAATTGCCAACTTGACCCCACTGACCCCACTCAATCACAGACTGACAGGGAAATGATAGCAGACTGACTCCATCTTATGGCAGCATTTATGGCAGGTTTTAGTGACAGCGTTGGTGTGTTGAGCTGAGATGTCTTTATCTTACTGGATAAGACAGCAACAGCCGCCAATGTTAAATTTGAGGACATAATTTGCAGTTTTAAAAAATGTGGTAAATCATAATATGTGTTATTGTACTATTCCCCATATTGAAAAATGTTGCAATACTGCAATTAATTCATATTGTGAGTGAAGTACTGTGATAACGTTGCATTGTGGGGTGTTTGGTGGCTCCTGTGTCTACAGCACTGCCCTGTTTTAGTTTTGGTGTGTTGTTGTCACCAGCCCATTGCAACACTGCTGTAAGCTAATTAACAAATTAAGCTGTTAATTAACAAAGTTAGCAAGTCACCTTTAGAAGTGATGGACCCTGAGAAGTGGGTGCAAGGCTGCACGAATCTGTTTCTTTTCCACCCAAAGATAGCAGAGAAAAAAAAAAAACAGGTACTGAGAGTTCACCTTCAAGCCCTGATCTTGGAGCAGAATGAACTGTGATGGCTCAAATGCGTCATTAGAGCAACAATGCTCTAATGCTGTGGCTACCCTGAACACCTGAATCTAGCATGTGCATTTAACTTGCTAGTACCAGCTAGCGCAGATTTCAGCATTGTACTGCCCACATACTACATCCAAACCTTTGGTCAATGGAAAATTAGGACTCAAATGTGAGAGACAAACACTGGATTTTTAAATATTTATTTAATTTCTTTAGTCAAGTCAGAGGTAAAGCCACACACTTTGTTTGTGGAGAGCAGACTGCATATTTGGTTAGGCTGAGGATGAAATGGGACAAAACAGAAATGTTCATTAAATAGTGACAAAATATCACCACTTTGACTATGCCTGTTTAACTGTAACATCTATCCTTATCAGTAGCAGTTTCTAAAAAGATCGAATTAGAATTCAGCAGAATTGAGTTTAGCTTCTTTTTGCAACTCTCCACAACAGTCCCAGTTTACCATTTGGCCACTTGTGAAAAGTAACCGCTGACCCCTGAGCTAGAGGTTGCTTAGTAACTTAAACCTGTAGTTGTTAACCTACTCCTGCTACACAGTTTTACAACAGTGTAGTGACTCTTAAACCTGAAGACACCACAGAATACAGAAGAAAAGCTCACCAAACTTGCTTTGCCTGTGAATCAGACAGTTCCACATCAAACACACGCTGCAAGTGTAACCACTATAAATATGCATTCCATACATTCCGTGGCACATCTGACCCAGGAGCGGTCATCAAAGGCTTACATGTTCAGTAAACTTGAAGCATAACTCCTGTACAGAACTAAGCAAATCAATCCTCACGAAATGTTTAGTACAGAAAACAGAAACTGTGAGATAGGAGGAATAATGTGCATCTGGCCTCAAACTGGCAACCTTTGGATGACTTTTCCTTTATCCCTACAAGCCAAACAATACTTTGACTTTATAGTGTCAATGCTGACTTGAAAATAGAAACGTTAAATGCCTGTGATCAAAGCATACGATCTGCATGTACCAACTGCACTGGTTTGGGTAAACTGTGTGAAATAACTTCCAATCCTTCCTAATAACCACACTCCACCTGCGGTTCAGTTTACCACCCAGTGGAGTTTCACTGGACAACAGGTGTTTCCTTTGTGTCCAAGCAGCCACGCAGTGAGCTGGAGAGAGGTCCTTCGGCAAACCGCAAGATCCCAAATCCTCCTGAGAAATACCGCCAGTGCCCCTCCTGTGTCACGACTTTCACTGCCGGTCCTCATCACAGCGCGGAGCTGCAGAGCAGGGGTCATCCTGTGTGTCCCATTTAAGTGGAACGGCATGTAAGCTGAAAACCAGGGCCGGGTGAGTGAGGGCTGGACGCTGTCCCTCGGCAACCGTCTCTCCCAGCGGTGCTATCTTTTCAAGTTTCAACTCTTCCTGTGCCCCTCTACAAGGCCTGTCAGTCGGATGAAAGGTATTTCCTCTGAGTCACCGCTATGTTCTCTTTTGTCAACCAGGGCTTAAAGACCTCCGGTACACAAAGCTGTTGTCTGCTCCCCCGGCGAACGGCCAGCCTCACAACAAACCTTTTTCTATAATTGGACTTTTTCAGATGAAATGCACTATGCTCTGCATTATTCTTACAGGATGCTGTCCTACTTTTAGCAGCATGATTTCCAGAGGGTGTTGAGGGGTTTTTTTTCCCTTCAGTTGCATGGATCAAGTCACAGTGACAGACTGTGAGAGACACACATAACCAGAATATTCTGGAGGCCATCTTCTGTTTTATCTTGTCCCATTTCTGATAGTAAAGTTAAAGTAGAACACGATGCTTGCATAGCATCGGCCTATCATTTTTAATAGCGCACCTACAATCTTCAAACATAAACTTATTGTTGAACTCGAGCATCCCTATCGCATCTGTCTTACTCTCTCGACTATCCAGCGAGAGCGTCTCAAGCCAAAAAGACACATTGAACCCACACACATATGGTGAACAGCTCTCCCTATTCAACTGCTCACTCCAAAAAGGAAAATTTACCTTCACATGCTCTGCGCTACACATAATAAATCACTTTTTGATGCTTGCCGCATTCCGAGAAATATTTTGCAATGAAGTGTTGCGCTTTTCATTTTCGGGCCGCCTTCCGTCGGCCTGCCTCGTAAACATTCACTCTGCAACTTCCTACATTTTCAAGAATTCCTGTTGACAGAAACCAGAGGACAAAGTTAACATGTTGCTTTCTGCCCAGATTAGAGTGAGCAGAAACAGACGCAAAAGGAAGAGGAGGGCGGGTCCTATTCAAGTTCATTTATAGCTCCTTATCACACGTACATCTGCAGACGACTCTGCAAGGACAAAACAAAGAAGGGACAATCAATCCCAGAATGACAGGAGTCCAAAGTCATTGTATGGGCTCAGTGGGCACTGTGTGCCACGACTTAAATGGTCATGACAATGCGCGAGTGTGTTCACAGCACACCACCGCCAACCGGTCACTAGAGATGCCTGCCCCACCCTGAGCCTGGCTCTGCTGGATGTTTCTTTCTGTTAAAAGGGAGTTTTTCCTTCCCACTGTCACTGTGAGTGCTCATGAGGGAGTTCTTTGGTGGATGGGGCTTTCTCTGTATTATTTACAATATAAAGCAATTTAAGGTGACTCCTGTTGTGATTTAGCACTATATAAATAAAACTGAATTTAATTCAATTGAATAGACTCCATCACAGTTCTTTATTTCATATTGAATTTGATGTCTTGTATATTTTTATGCTTTCATTAAGCTTAAACAGACAACAGCACTTAGTATATTTTTATCTATAAAGCCAAAATGAAAAAGCTCCCTTCTTATTGGTGGAAACCTTCAAAATTTACAAACACCTGTTGTGATTTGTCACAACATATGTTAGAAATGCAGAGCTGTTCCACTGCTATGAAGTCATATGTAATTTGGCCCAAGTGAATCACTCCTTTCTGCAGCCTGCCTTAACTTCCTGCTAGTCTGGCCCTTCCCGTTTTCATCGCCAAAGCCACAAATGACACATGCAGATTCACTGCTTCACTAGGGGACAAATTTGTCTTAGATTTAAGGTCGGAGACTGAACTAACAGAACTAACAGCAGACTGGGCATTTTCTGTGCTTGAAGACAATTACGCAGCTGACATGTTTTCAATAAATTGTGCTGGAAATGTGGTTGCTGTTGACCGTCGGATGAGGCCGTACCTGATAAAACACTGTGATAATGAATTTCCGCAGACGGTTAATGTCCTGCTGGCTGAAACGCATTGACGCGTTACACCTGAACGTACCGCTGAACAAACACGGACTTCTTTTGATGAGTTCTTGATGTGAGTCATGGGTGAGAGATAAAATGGAAAGTCATGAGGTGCCTGTGCAGTATTTCAGCCTGTTAGTCTTTCTGAGTGTGACACATTAACAAAAGCATCCATTAAGTGGCCTTTAAATGACTGAATTTTCTCAAAGCTGGCATATGCATTTCCTTATTTTCTCTCTGCAGCAAAATCAATGGATGCTGCCAACAACTTTCCAACTTTTTGATCTACATGATGTCAAAAAGATGGGATGTCCTTAATGTAGCAGTTACACAAGGCCCGCCCCCAATGGCTGTTCAAACTTCAGTTTGCCAGGGGCAGCCAATCAGACGAAAGCTGGCTTAAGCAGGTGCTAAAAAAGCATTTAAAGACTTTAGAGTTGTGCAAATTTACTCTAACAGAATCCAAGAAACGAGCATAATGGAACCACATGTATAAGGCAAACAGTGAGCTTTAAAATTTATGATTAAAAGTTTAAAACTGAAATTTCACATGCTTATCAGTACGCCTGCAATGTCTCTTTAAAGCGTGATAACTGTTAATGAAGGCCCATTTAGGGTCAGAGTTCCCCGACATGATTATTTGTGCCGCGCTTATGTAACCATGAGCAGCGTGAACACTTAACATAGCTCGCTCAGTCTCTCAGCAGATAAGCCCCGGCGGCGACAGAGCAGCGGATCTGTGAAGCAGTCAGGAGGGAGAGAAAAGAGGCTTTAACTGGCTAATATAACTGACTGTGCCTAACAGGTGGCTTGAGTAAACCCTTTGCAAAACAAAGTGAAGTTATCCACAGGTCCACATGAATCTTCAAGCACAGTGATGATCAACCTTAAAGAGGGAGAGGGGAGAGAAAAAAAAGAAGACAAAGTGGCTTTCTCTGCCCTCACATCTGTTAATTTTACTGTGTAGAGATGAAGAGTCATCTGGTTGCCTCGGATTGCCGCTGCAGACTGTGTTTGCTATTACTCAGCATTAGTAATTAAAGGGGGCGTCAGAGGGTGGGCAGGATGACTAAGTGAGGCTCCTTGGTGAGAAATGAGCAAAAATGAAACAAAGAATAAAGGAGACGTTGTTTATTGTTTAGTTATTCTTCTTGAAGGGGGTGAGGGGAGGGGAGCTCAAGTATTTCTGGAATTTATCTAGTGAATGAGATTTGATAAACAACTCTTTAAATTCATTAGTTGCTCATTTCTACTTATAAACTGTGTTTATTGTTTGTTTTTTATGTGATAAGAAATGACATGTGAGTTCATACTGGCTATCTATCTACATATCTGTCATTAGTTATTACATAACTAAATCCTACGTTTGTAATGAACATGACGCTAGACGAACTTGTTACTAGTGAGGTTTCACTTCTCTCACCCCGCTTTCCCTTCTGTGACCAACACCAAGCAGTTGCACGCATATTTTTTTAGCTTTATGTTTTTGTATTATTATTATTATTATTATTCGGTCTGTATGTGAAAATAAGATGAAGCGGGGGAAATGTTCCAGTATGTCATCGTGTCTGCTATTCCTAATAGCGTGTGATTGGCCGCACTGGTCGCGAGCTCAGAAGAGGGAGGGGCGTGAACCTTTCGTCGTGCGCTTATATGTGCGTGTGCTCCTCCGCGGGATCAGGGAGAAACGCTCGAGCAGAGGAGAGACGCGAGCAGTGACAGACAAGCAGCACTACAGACGTGGACGGTACACGCAGAGCCTGCTACAGCTACTGAAGCGGCAGCCAGTGTGTGGTGGTGATTCAGCGGACTTAGTCGGACAGTTTTATTCCAGAGAGGGAGTGAGAAAGTTTGGAGAAATGCACTCAGCGTACCTGGTCAGCCTGCTGTTTATCTTCAGCACCCTTCACGTTAACCAGCTGACGGAGGGCTGCTCGTGCGCTCTCACGCACCCGCAAGACGCCTTTTGCAACTCCGACATAGGTGGGTAACTCCGATTTGTTTTCTTGTCATACTCATGAAAATTAGTGTGACTTCTTTCTAACCACTGCACTGAGGTCAGATGTTAAAATAAAAGCTTTGCTTGTCACAGGAGCGTGAAAAAACTGGTTCGTTCCAGTCCTTTCTGGGTTTTAGCATACGGATATCTCACTGTGAATTGGACATTTTTAATAAACTCTGGTAGTTTTTGTTTAGTGCAGGATGCTGATTAAAGTGAGAGAGCTTAAAATGTCCCAAACTGATGAAGACGCTTGAGGATCTGAGTTTAAGAACCACCTGATTCAGTTCCCCTCGTGGTCCCACCTGTTTAAATAGGAGCGAGTGCAGAAATCTCCTCCAGCATCAGTCTTGATGATCCTTAACAGGCTTTCCCACACAGATGATTGAATATTGTTGCTCTGTGTGTGTGTGTGTGTGTGTGTGTCAGAAAACTGTTTGATTTTTAATTCACTTCAAATATTCCGCTTTTGCTCCAGACACAAATGTCTGCACATTCTTCCCAAAGCTGAGCTCTGGTGGGAGGATGGGTGGGTGAGGGGGAATGTGCTTTGATTGGTGTGAATTGGAACCAGTTGAAAACTAGACCCACAGTGAGTTTACATGTTTCAAATACTGTTTATTTATCTGCAGGCTCTGGTATTTCTGTGTTGAGCGGCTCAGTACGCCCGGCCTCTGGTTGATAAAGGAGCAGTGGAGAGTCGAGGTGTACACGGCTTGTTTTACTGGCCTGGGTGCGCTTTCTCTGACTGCCCGGAATAATATGAACTTAGGATCTGGCTTAGCCTGGAACGCCGGTCCAACCTGACCTCTGTGTTTGGATAACACCAGTAAAGACCTGAGGATCATTTGATCTCCGCTGTAGGGAGAGAGGGCTGAAGTGTTTCAGATGGGACAGAAAGGCGGTTTTTATTGCAGAGGAGGAGCACAGACTCGCATTTGGATTTCTGAGTGGAGTCGATATTTTGTTTTAATCTCATTTGACCTGAAAATGTGGCAACCGTCATGAGGCACTCTAAAACCCTTAACCCGAGCTCAAACAATAATCTCTCAGTTCAGACCAAGTGCGTGCACGCGCACACACACACACACTCCAGCCATGTGTGTAAGCCCACGTGTTTGCCCTAACACCTACTGTCAGCTAATTCACATAAACACATTCTGACATCATTGTTAATGATCTTGTACTTACTACTAGTAACCAGTAGAGGCCGAAAGCGATTATAGAGAACATCACTTACTGATGCCTTAAAATCTTAATGAAATTGGAGACTTCTTCATGTTAAATACACACACTGATTCATAATTTACTGCACAAATGTTACCCATTATTCATACAGGTAAAGTAGACTTCCTAAAAGTTCCCTTTTAGCTACATTTAGATGTCTGCAGCCAAAGCTTTTTGTATGAATTAAACAAAGAAGACCTTATTTATTCAACTTTAGAATTCTAGTTGAGTCTTTGGACATAACTAGGCTGGTTCCTCCTTTTTTTTCATAGTCTTTATGCTAAGTTAAGCTAAGCGAACTAACTTGAAGGTAGTGAACATAAACTGTAGATAAAAGATGGACACAGCTGATTGGTCTGAATTCAGAGGCAATAATCCGCCTGTAATGCCAAGTGTACCATATTTGATACATGACTTTTTGAGACTTCTACATCATCAGTGTGTTTTTATTTTTGAACACACACCCCACCCCCAACCTGAAAAAAATCAAATGCACAATATATTTTTAAGCAATAAATAGCATAAAAAAGCTATATGTAACAAATATGATACAAACTAAACCTCATATATCCAAATTAATATACATGTGTATTCTTAATTTTGTCAGATTTAATAAACATTTTAAATTTTTATTTTTAGGCAATTATTTCATGGTTCAGGCTTTAAAGGGTTAAGTGCCTTGACCTTGCATTCTCTCCAATAGCCAGCAGGCGGTGACTCCTCTGACTCTTAGACTCCTATAAAACATCCAGCTCTGTAGAGGTTTACTGGGGGGTTTCTGTCCCCATTAGAGTCTCAGATGAGGATTTAGAGCCATCACATCAAGTTTCAAAACAGCAAGGTAGCAACGGCTAAATTGCTAAGCTTGAAGCTTTAGCTATGTTCATCTTCAATGTGTACAGCATGGTATTCATGCTGGCACAAAGCTAGTGGTGTCAGCTCACTCTTAAAGTAAATGTTCCCGTTGAAATGCTCTGTTAACCTTAACGATTTAGCATACGGATCGCCATCAATAAACAATAATAAAGCTCATATTTCCAGAATCCAGCAGCTCTCATAAACTTTCTCTCCCCGATTGACATCCTGTTCAATTCATATAATTTTTATTACCCCTCGGCAACAAGAAAAACGTCACATCGAGGACACGGTGTAACTTTCAAAATGCCATTTCATTTGCAGTTTCCTTTTTCCAGTCTCAGAGTGTCATAATCGCTCCACAAGACTTTGCTTTTCCTAAGGCTTTGCCAGACTTGACTGTGAAAAGGAAGCTTCTCTCTGCTCAGATTCTGAGAACAGAACCAGCGTGTCTCTGTAGGTGTAAGTCACTTCATTTAGCTCTGACGTGGGCAGTAACTCACAATGATGGTTTGGTGAATCCTCTGTAGCATCTTGGAGGAGGAGGAGGGGGAGGTGCAGGTTTAGCCTGTCATACTTTAGAGGATCCCACTGTTTATTAAAAAAAAAAAAAAAAGGGAAGCAGAAA